>OX030966.1:6571392-6581392 GCA_943735955.1 Piscicola geometra | reverse complement strand
TTCTGTTTTTTTACGCCACTTGAAATTTCAACATTTGAATGTACCCTACAGGGATTCTACCCTCTAATAAAACATGAGATAAAATCGTTAAATTTCAATAAAATTTGTTTTTTTTCCCACAATGAACATATAATATATATGAATAGAATTTATTTGTTTAAAATTAAAAATAGATAATTCTCGATTTTTAAGACAAAATAAAAAAAAAAGAAGAAAAAAGTTTAATAAATGTGACAAAAATGTCAAAAATTAAATACGAACAGGAAACACTACAAATAAGTGTAATCAAGAAAAAAAATATTGAATTTATTTTTTTTCTATTTTTTTACGCACTTTGAAATTTCAACATTTGATTCTACTCTCTCATAAAAACATGAGATAAAATCGTTAAATTTCAACAAAAATTGTTTTTTTTTTCACACAATCAACATATAATATATATAAATAGAATTTATTTGTTTAAAATTAAAAATAGATAATTCTCGATTTTTAAAGCAAAATAAAAAGAAAAAAAGAAAAAAGTTTAATAAATGTGACAAAAATGTCAAAAATTAAATACGAACAGGAAACACTACAAATAAGTGAAATCAATAAAAAAAATATTAAATATTTTTTTTTTCTTTTTTTTTACGCACTTTGAAATTTCAACATTTGATTCTACCCTCTCATAAAAACATGAGATAAAATCGTTAAATTTCAATAAAAAAAGTATTTTTTTTCACACAATCAACATATAATATATATAAATAGAATTTATTTGTTTAAAATAAAAAATAGATAATTCTCGATTTTTAAAGCAAAATAAAAAGAAAAAAAAAAGTTTAATAAATGTGACAAAAATGTCAAAAATTAAATACGAACAGGAAACACTACAAATAAGTGAAATCAATAAAAAAAATATTAAATATATTTTTTTTCTTTTTTTTTACGCACTTTGAAATTTCAACATTTGATTCTACCCTCTCATAAAAACATGAGATAAAATCGTTAAATTTCAATAAAAAAAGTTTTTTTTTTCACACAATCAACATATAATATATATGAATGTAATTTATTTGTTTAAAATAAAAAATCGATAATTCTCGATTTTTAAAGCAAAATAAAAAGAAAAAAAGAAAAAAGTTTAATAAATGTGACAAAAATGTCAAAAATTAAATACGAACAGGAAACACTACAAATAAGTGAAATCAATAAAAAAAATATTAAATATATTTTTTTTTCTATTTTTTTACGCACTTTGAAATTTCAACATTTGATTCTACCCTCTCATAAAAACATGAGATAAAATCGTTAAATTTTAACAAAAATTGTTTTTTTTTTCACACAATCAACATATAATATATATAAATAGAATTTATTTGTTTAAAACAAAAAATAGATAATTCTCGATTTTTAAAGCAAAATAAAAAGAAAAAAAGGAAAAAGTTTAATAAATGTGACAAAAATGTCAAAAATTAAATACAAACAGGAAACACTACAAATAAGTGAAATCAATAAAAAAAATATTAAATATATTTTTTTTTCTTTTTTTTTACGCACTTTGAAATTTCAACATTTGATTCTACCCTCTCATAAAAACATGAAATAAAATCTTTAAATTTCAATAAAAAAAAATTTTTTGTCACACAATCAACATATAATATATATAAATGTAATTTATTTGTTTAAAATAAAATATAGATAGTTCTCGATTTTTAAGGCAAAATGAAAAGAAAAAAAGAAAAAAGTTTAATAAATGTGACAACAATGTCAAAAATTAAATACGAACAGGAAACACTACAAATGAGTGTAATCAATAAAAAAAATATTGAATTTATTTATTATTCTATTTTTTTACGCACTTTGAAATTTCAACATTTGATTCTACCCTCTAATAAAATCATGAGATAAAATCGTTAAATTTCAATAAAAAAAATTTTTTTTTCACACAATCAACATATAATATATATGAATGTAATTTATTTGTTTAAAATAAAATATAGATAGTTCTCGATTTTCAATGCAAAATAAAAAGAAATTTAACGATTTTATGTCAGTTTTGTATAGCGCCTGGGCACTCAACTGAAGCGCCACTCACACGACATAAGTCGTGAAACACCGCATCATATACACTAGGTATATGATAGCTCACGGTTGGCTGTACAGGAATTTGAACTGGTGACCTTTAAGTTGCAGGTCTAACGACTTACCATCTAAGCCAACCCGCTCGCCAAAGTCGCAGGCTGACAAAGAAGTCTACGACTTGGCCAAGGCTGATGCTCGACACGCCATAACGGAATCACGAGTAGCTCAGCTCTCCAATGAAATAAACTCTTCAACAAATGCCAGAAGCATGTGGCGCAACTTCAAAAACATTCTCTACAACAAGTCATCAGATAATAACAATCTATCTGATGATCAATGCAAGACACTAGCCAACACATTTAATGATTTTTTATTAACAAAATCAAAACAATTCATCAAAACATCGCAAATCGTCTTTCCACTATTCAACTTCCACATGCTCATATTCACACTCCACCATCCCTTCCAACATTACACTTATTTGTAGTGTTTCCTGTTCGTATTTAATTTTTGACATTTTTGTCACATTTATTAAACTTTTTTCTTTTTTTCTTTTTATTTTGTTTTAAAAATCGAGAATTATCTATTTTTTATTTTAAACAAATAAATTACATTCATATATATTATATGTTGATTGTGTGAAAAAAAAAACAATTTTTGTTAAAATTTAACGATTTTATCTCATGTTTTTATGAGAGGGTAGAATCAAATGTTGAAATTTCAAAGTGCGTAAAAAAATAGAAGAAAAAAAAAATTTAATTTTTTTTTTATTGATTTCACTTATTTGTAGTGTTTCCTGTTCGTATTTAATTTTTGACATTTTTGTCACATTTATTAAACTTTTTTCTTTTTATTTTGCTTTAAAAATCGAGAATTATCTATTTTTTATTTTAAACAAATAAATTCTATTTATATATATTATATGTTGATTGTGTGAAAAAAAATACTTTTTTTATTGAAATTTAACGATTTTATCTCATGTTTTTATGAGAGGGTAGAATCAAATGCTGAAATTTCAAAGTGCGTAAAAAAATAGAAAAAAAAATATATTTAATATTTTTTTTATTGATTTCACTTATTTGTAGTGTTTCCTGTTCGTATTTAATTTTTGACATTTTTGTCACATTTATTAAACTTTTTTCTTTTTTTCTTTTTATTTTGCTTTAAAAATCGAGAATTATCTATTTTTAATTTTAAACAAATAAATTCTATTTATATATATTATATGTTGATTGTGTGAAAAAAAAACAATTTTTGTTGAAATTTAACGATTTTATCTCATGTTTTTATGAGAGAGTAGAATCAAATGTTGAAATTTCAAAGTGCGTAAAAAAATAGAAAAAAAAATAAATTCAATATTTTTTTCTTGATTACACTTATTTGTAGTGTTTCCTGTTCGTATTTAATTTTTGACATTTTTGTCACATTTATTAAACTTTTTTCTTTTTTTCTTTTTATTTTGTCTTAAAAATCGAGAATTATCTATTTTTAATTTTAAACAAATAAATTCTATTCATATATATTATATGTTCATTGTGGGAGAAAAAAAACAAATTTTATTGAAATTTAACGATTTTATCTCATGTTTTATTAGAGGGTAGAATCCCTGTAGGGTACATTCAAATGTTGAAATTTCAAGTGGCGTAAAAAAACAGAAAAAAACTAAATTCTATTTTAAAACAATTAATTTCGTTTGTTTGTAGTGTTTCCTATTCGTAAAAATAAAAAAATTTAAAATATTTTGAGGTAAATTCCCCGCAGGGTAGATTTAAAGTAGGGTTGATTTAAACGCATACCAATTCAACTGACAGACACAGACATAATTTACGACTTCTTGCTCTTTATCACTTCTAGCATATTTAACGTTTTAATATTAATTTAAACATTTTTTGCCAATTATATCAAAATTGATTCCAGTTATTTCGCAAACATGAGTTACCAAAAATATTTTAATGAAAAAGGAAATAACCATTATTTAATAATGAAATATTTCAAATTCAAAACTAGATTTTAAAGAACCAGAGAAAAATCAAGAAGAAAAATGGAGAGATGTAATATGCAGGGAATAGCAGAAGAGAGCTCCGGGGATGTTGCAGCTCAGCCCATCTCTCCTCCCAGACCAGCCAGAACCAAACGCAACAGAACTATTTCAGAG
This sequence comes from Piscicola geometra, assembly GCA_943735955.1. Classification (NCBI taxonomy): domain Eukaryota; kingdom Metazoa; phylum Annelida; class Clitellata; order Hirudinida; family Piscicolidae; genus Piscicola; species Piscicola geometra. Next base: position 6,577,173 of record OX030966.1, on the reverse strand, counting down.
TTTGTTTTCAGCAATCTTTCAAAAGATTGAAATTATTAATAAATGTTTATCAATATTCGAAGAATAGAAACCATGTTACAATTTTCTATTTTGAATATATTTTTTTCTGAAAAATGCAGATCTGAGCGAATAATGGCAGGTCCAACATTTCGAGGTAAAGTGGCCGAGTTCTGCAGACAAAAGGGACATGGTTTTATAGTTCCCTGTGACGCAGGAGAACAACTTTTTTTCCACATCTCTGAGTTAGATTTTATAAATTATTTAATATTAACACAAAATAAAAAATATGGATAATATAATTTTGCACAAATCTTATTTTCCAGCATAGAAGGAGACACAGTTCCAATAGAGGGAGATGAGGTCACATACAAACTCTTCCCAATTCCACCAAAAAATCTCAAGTATTCAGCAGCACATGTGATCATTGTTCGACCACGAGATGACCTTCCCCACCAAAAGTGGGATAGCCGACAACCCCCTACTGAACTCATCCATCCCCATTAACCACTCCACCATTCGTTTGTCTTTATTCAATGTTCATCCACAATAATCCATTTTAAAATACTAAAATTCGCTTTCAATCACTTCAAGTAAGTATTCTTATTAGTTAATAATGATAACCTATGCAACTGCTTATCCATCCATCCATCCCCTCATCCATCTATCCATTCATCCATCCATCCATTAACCCCCTATCCACTTATCTGTTATCCAATACCATTGCTCACCTCATCCTCTCTGCACCCACCGTAGCGTTTTAGTTGACACTTTTATATACTTTCAAAGATATCAAATCTTCAAATTAATATATTTTTATTCATCTATCTTTCATATAAATTGTATCATATTTATCAGTTATACCACAAAAGTATTATTATAATTGTCATTTTAATTGGTTTTAATTATTCGATCCTTGGTCAATTCATAGCTTCTCGCATGACGATCACCTCAATGCTAGAATTCAAGCGTGTTCAATCCCCCACCATCAAACTCCTTTGTCAGCTGGAGCCGTTGTCATCCATCTTTGGTGCTTCTAAAAGACGCAATTTATTTTTTTATTAATTCATCTCGCGCCTCATAAATCCATTATCAAATTTGCATACTTATTATTCATAATTTCTAGTTACTCGATTGGTTTCAAGACTTGAAGTGGCGATGAAATCAATATGATCAAACTTGTTTTACTGCGGTTTTATATCGTAAAAATTCCATTGGGAATATATAAGGCAAGTGCTTTTGAACTACCCCCCTCCCCCTGCCTGCCATATTCCATATTTCATCATCAGCTTGCAAGTTCACTCTTATGCATGCGCCATTCACCTGGAATTCACCATGCACGCATGCAACAATGCACAATGCATTATTTAGATTCCTACAATTATGCATTGATTGATTGATTGATTATGAAGTGGCTTACTTACTGCTGAAGAGCTTTATTCTTCATGATGACGATTAAGATGATGATGATGTGGTGGTGATGAGGATGTGATGATGATGTGATGATGAGGATGATGTGGTGGTGGTGATGATGATGATGTAAATGATGAAGTGAAACAGCTTCGGATACGGTTTAAGACTGTTATTTAATCTCGGAAGATAAAATGAACTTCAAATATGCAACAACCACATGCCCTTATTCTCATGCATTGTTAGATACTCTTAAAGAAATTTGCCTTGTTACTTATTGTCACTATCAAGTTATTATGGTTAATTAATATTATTGTTACATTGTTACTATCAAGTTCATGAAAATCTCTTATTTCCGCGTAAAGCGATACAATTTTGGTTATTCATCAGAATTGTGACGTATCATTTATGACCATAGTTGCATTAGACTAAGATATCCAATGACAGGAATTCTATATATATATATTTATATCAATTTTAATTAATGTTATAGTTATTTTATTTTAATTAAGTGAATATTTTATATTTCTGCCACCATTTTGGCTTGCTTTCAGAGCATGTCTGAGTTGTTTGTATATTATGGCCTTTGTGAAAGAGTGTGCTATTTTAAAATAAATATTTAGCCTAAAATATAAAAATTCAGCCATATGCTCTTCCAATTCTTCAATAGAAGTTGGTCTTTAACTAGAATATTTATAGAAAAATTAAATTTATATTTAATAAAACGAATTTTTCTTATTTTTAAATTCGATTTTTATTTAACTTTCATTAAAATCTCTTCTCTTACATCATTATTTTCTATTTATCAGTAAGCGATTTTTCTATCGTAAGAAATCACATAATTTAAAATTGATTAAACATACTAAAATATATAATTTGATTATTTAATCAAACCATGATTTTAATGATGAACCCATTTTCACTACCCTTCAAGGCACCTTTGGTTAATTAGAGTTATCGATAGTCGCCATTGCTCGCTTTTTGTTATTTCTCAAAAAGTCGCAAAGAAACTCTACTTTTGATCAGAGTAGCATGGTGATAGGCTGCAAGATGCGTTGGAAATTCGACAGAGACCACTACGAGTTGTACAAGTGCTTCGGCTGCGTCCACGTCAGGACGGGCACACTCATCCTTGGCTTCCTGCATTCCGTGAGTCTGTCGTTTGAGAAGACAATTTAATAATATGTGATTTTCATTTTCATTCATGTATTTTTTTGTGGTTTTTATATCCGCAAACTTGTTGGTGCTTTTTGTCGCTGTAAAATCTCAGAGCAACTTCTAACCTCCCTTCCAGTGCTTCTACCTGGGCATGATCGTTCTGATGGTTGGAGCCTTCTCACACCCCCAATGGGCTACCTACTTCTTCCCCAAGAACACCACTGTAACACCGCCACCACCCCCCATCAGCAACCACAATAAGGAAAACATAATCTTCTCGTTGTTCAACGCGCACAGATTCAATTCTTCCACCACCCGTATCGTCGCTCACCCCACCAGGAATGCACAACAACTATTCTATGGCTAGTTACTGCCTAATAGATATCAAAATTAACCTATTTTATAGTTCTTGTAGTTATTATCAATATAAAAAATAATTTTAGTATATGACGTTAATATTAGCAAAATTATTATTATTTACCACTTTTTAAATGAAAAAAATTATGCTTTATTTAGCAAAATTTCACTCTCAAGTTAGGTCAAATAACATTAAATATTTAAACACCATCACCTACAGACAATGTCCTACTCCTCCTGCTCATCTTTTCCGGGTCGCTCATCATCTCCACCTTCCTCATCTATGGCACTCTCTCTGTTCGTTCCCTTCTTTCTCCATCTCCTTTATTCTGATCACCATCATTACCATCACCACCATTGTTACCACCATCATTACCATCACCACCATTATTATCTCACCACAACCACACCACCACCACCAACCCAACCACACAGCAAAAACGCCACCACTGCAGGGCAAGCCACAGTACATCACTCCGTTCTTCTGCATCCTCGTCTTCCATCTCTGCTTCTCTGGAATGACCTTCCTCGGCTACTTCTCCGACATCCCCAACGTCAAGAAATTCATCTCAAACCTTGTGAATAAGTTTTTCTTACTATTTTCCCAAATTTTATTTTTTTTTTATTTTCAATTGTCAATTTTTTTCTTCACCACCATTTATCCATCCATTCAACCATTCTTCTATATTTGCATCCTTCAAACCCCCATCCACCCTCACCCACCCCCATCCACCCTCTATCTATTCTTCAACCATTCATCCATCCTCCTTCCATCCACTCACCCATCTACTCTTTCCATCCATCCACTCATCCATTCTCCATCCATCCTCCATCCACCCTCCATCCATCCATCCTCTCTCCATCCAGCCCGACTTTCGTCTCAAGGACAAACTACTTGCTCTCGACAACGACCACCTCACCCTCCTCTCCGTCATCGTCTCCGTCTCTGTCCTCTCTGCCATGGTTCTGTCAATATAATGATAATAATAATAATAATAATTATTATTATTATAGTAATAATAATAAGTAAAACTACCTCCACCGCTACTACCATCACTACCACTACCAACCACTATCACCACACCACCACCACTACACCCACCACCACAACTACCACTAATTCTAGATGTACTGCATAGGGGTGGTGTGGGGCTGCTACAAGTACTTGAAGTACAGGGAGCTCTTCATGACGGGCACGGGGGGCAGGTTGAGGGAGTACGAAATGGGCAGTGTGGCTTACCATAGGGCTACAGAGGATACTGAGGTGGGCTGGAGGGAGGTGGAGGAAGGGAGTGGGTTGAGTCGAGTGTAGGGGGGGGGAGTTTGGGTTGGATAGGGGGGAATGAGTGGATGTGGGAAAAGGGAATTCAGTAGAGGTGGGTTGAGTGGAGGTGGGGATAAAGGATTAATAGGGGGGCGTATAGGTAAATACAAAAAACCAAATTCATCCTTCCTCCCTGCACCATATACCACAACACCAACATTTACATGTTTTTTCCACAACTCCCTCAATTCCACCACAACGATCACTCCATCCACCCATATAATTTCCACTCCATCCCATCCATCCATCCATCCCATCCACCTCATCCACCATCCCATCCATTCATCCCATCCATCCATCCCATCCATCCATCCCATCCATCCATCCCATCCATCCATCCCATCCATCCATCCCATCCATCCATCCCATCCATCCATCCCATCCATCCATCCCATCCATCCATCCCATCCATCCATCCCATCCATCCATCCCATCCATCCATCCCATCCATCCATCCATCCCATCCATCCATCCCATTCATCCATCCATCCATTCACAGATGCTGCTGCCACCAAAGTACGAGGATGTCATTCGTATGTCGCTGCAAGATGCCCACCCCCCTCCTCCTGCCTACAATGAAGATAACGAGGGAGGCAGTGGCGGTGGCGGTGGTGGTGATGGTAGTGGTGGGAGTGGTGGTCGTGGTGGAGGCAGTAGTGGTGAAGGCGCTGGTGGTTTGAGGAGCGGTAACTGAGGTTGCTGTGCGGTGGCAGGGAAATGGATGGATGAGGAGGATGGATGATGGAGATGATGGGATGGGATGGGATGGAGCGGATCGAGTCTTGGATGGGATTGTGGCCGAGTTGTTGGATTGGCTCAGTTTTACCATGGGTTAGTGCAGTAGCACACTTCAGTGTAGTACCATGTAGTTACGTCATAAAATGGCGGCTTAATAACTAACTAAATAGCGCTTGTTTCCTCCATAGCCCTCAACAAATCTCTTTCATAGCCCATCATTCTAATGTAGCTGAAGTGTTTTGCGTGTGTTTAAACTATTTGAAATATTGATAATGTTATAATTAGTAATGGTTGCGGTAGTGGTAGTGGTAGTTATGGTAGTTCTTGTAGTTGGGTGTTGGTGCTGGTAGTTATAATGGTAGTCATGAATTTCAAGTTTTTGTGATAAGTAAGAGCCATTAAGTATATAATGGCTTCAATGTAGTTTTAATGAGGGTCTATAATAATAATATTATTATTATTATTGAGGATGGATGGAGATATAAACTTTCTTTAATCTTTAGTATCGTGACATCTGATGATTCAGTTGCTCTCTTTCAATAACTCTATTAGTTTAGAATTCAGCTTAACTTTAAATAACACACACACAAACTCCCACGCATGCACACACACACACACACACACACACACACACACACACACACATACACACACACACACACAAAGAGGCTATGATTATAGTGGCGTTTGTGCTTGTTTTGTAAATATCTCATCTAATTTTGCAAGGGTTGCCTGCCCGTCGGAACAGCTTCGTGTAATTCGAGAAACTTCTTTTCAATTGTCGTATTCTTTTGTTT
>OX030966.1:6393892-6566392 GCA_943735955.1 Piscicola geometra | reverse complement strand
ACTACTACTTCTAGCACCATTTCTACTACCACTTCAGCCAATCATTTATACCCATTCAAAAACAACAACTTCCAACAACAATACAACACCAACCAACCACCATCGCCACCAAACAACCACCATCACCACCATCCAACCATCATTACCGCCACCACCATCGCCACAAACCAAACAACCATCATCACCACCACCACCACAGACGTCGAGTGTGGCGGTCGTGAGGGCGACTGTCGCTTGGTGGCTCAAGAAGTCATCACTCAACTCAAGTGGCTCTCTCACGCCAGACTGCCCCTCAGAAGCTACAAGTTTTTCTTTCTTTAATTTAATTTTTTTATATTTTGATTTTGTGGTTGATTAATTTTTTTAAATTTTAAATTTTGAGAAGTTTGGAAAATAATTTTCTAAATTTCAATCTAGGTCAGTCGTGTCTAAAGGAACCTTGACCTTTCCGCCAACGCACCAGCCAATCATGAAGCAGATTCTCAATGACGTCACAGATCGCACCAATCAGCTTCCAGACCTCAAGAGGAGAACCACTGGTCTGGGCGACATCCTAAAGAGTGGATTTGGGTGGGTTGGAGAGGAAAAGGGAGGTTATGTCGGGGACTGCTTCCGTTTTAATGGTTTAATTTAATAGATAATAACTAACCATTATTAACCCTCTATTAATTACCACCACCTCTACCACTACAACCACAACCACCCATTATTAACCATCTATTAATTACCACCACCTCTACCAAGACAACCACAACCACCCATTATTAACCCTCTATTAATTACCACCACCTCTACCACTACAACCACAACCACCCATTATTAACCATCTATTAATTACCACCACCTCTACCAAGACAACCACAACCACCCATTATTAACCATCTATTAATTACCACAACCTCTACCACTACAACCACCACAACCACCACTACGTGTGCCAGTTTCTTGATGGGGGCAGCTCAGAAAGAAGCACATCCGCTTGACCACCCTGTCCTGGTGGTTTTTGTGCTGGGAGGGGTGTCCTTGGGCGAGGTTAAGATGGTGGCAGACCACTTTGCCGCTAAAAAGTTCCAGGGCCAGGTGGGCGCTTTTGAGGATTATATTTTAATTTTTCAAAATTATTTTGCGATATTTAATAAATTAATTGCATAATTAATAAATAAATAAGTCATTTTCAACACCACATCAACAACAGGTAATTGTAGGAGGAACCACAATTCTTACTCCGAAGAAACTCACCCAACTAACCCTCTTCAACCAACAGTCTTGTCTTCTCTAAACTATACATTTAATTTCTTAAAAATTCATTTAATTGTAAAAATAATTTCAAATATATTTATTGATAAATACATTACTTAAAGCTTTCAATTGAGAATTCAAGTATATAACATGTAAATATAATGCAGTTCTGAGGCTTACATCGAGCTTGAATGTAAAAATCTCTACAAATCTTCAAAACTCATAAAAATTCTTTATATCAAACAAAGTATAAAAGATATAAAAAATAGTTTCTTTGGAAGAAGAGTTGTTTAAGTAAACGTATAATTCTAACTCAATTATTGTTCAAGTGGCTTGAATCCAAGCGAGCTGATGACCACAGGTAATTTTAAAATAAATGAAAATGATTGAACATCTGTAAATCAAAGAATTTCAGTTTTTGTGAATTCTGTTTCACTTTCTGTAGTTGTTAGTGACGTAATGTAAACGTCATTTTCGTCTGTTTGGAAGGTGGTATTGTTGTCGCTAGTGGGGGCATAGTTGGTATCGTTATTGTTGGTGGTGGGGACATAGTTCATATCGTTATTGTTGATGGCGGGGGGATGGTTGTTAGAAACGGGGTGCGCGAACTGGTTGCTGTCTTCGGTGTAACTGTTGTTGGTGGAGTCACTCTTCCTCACCATCTCACCATCGCCTGCTGGCTTCTTATCCTCCAAAGATGCCGAACCAACCGCAAGTTTTTTTCCGAAGACCACCGTATCAAAGTCGTCATTAAATTCCCCAAACAACATATCTCCCATCGGCCGATCCAGTACGTCGTTCTTTTCAGGACACTCTTCCACCGTCTCTGGCGTCTCTACAGCTCCCTTGTTGCACACCAGCAAGCCCTTGATCCAGCCCAAAAGGTCCTCGTAATCTGTGCCCATCCGGAAGACCCTCTCGTCCGCCTTGGCCCTCATCACCAGTCGTTCTTCCTCCAGGAAAACGTGACAGCGTGGTGGCAGGCTGGAGTAGTCAGGCGATTCTAGAATGGATGAGATGGAGTGGAGAACGGAGTTATATTTTTAAAATCAGTTGTTTTTTGGGGTAACTTATGAATACGTCTATAAAATAACTTTAAAAAATTATCACTTAGGTTGTATCATGCGTTGAATATAATTCAAATATAAGTCTGGCACACCATTAGTGTCTAAAAACCTTCAGCCCTACTATCACCGACCCCTCCACCAACCTGTCCTCACACTCTCGTGATCGGCTTCTCCATCCATCTTCTTCATCTTTTCCCACATTTTCAAAATGTGTTTTTTCGCATAGATACAATTGATCATAGTAACAACATCGTCGTCCAGTTTCTCTCTGGTGCTCTGGTAGCGTCGGAGGCTCTCAGAGCTGTTTCTGCTGTGAACTTGTATCAGCATCTCCGCCTTCAAAATCACTCTCAGCGCCTTTTCCACCCTCATAGCACTCTCCTCACAGCCCTTCCTCACATACATCGTGTTCGTGCGACACTCCCCATCCGTCTTCTTGTTGAAGAACGTCATCAATCTCCCCTTTATTCCGTCCCGAATATCTTTCATCTTCTCTCCCGACTTGACAATCACGTTTTTCACTGAAATGGGACATCTTTCGGATAGACTGCGTGAAATCTTCAACACTTCATTCTCCAGCCTTTTTTCTTGCCCCGCGTCCACCACTATCACTGCGTACTGCGAAGGGGTTATCCCATCTGGAAGTATTTGAAATTTAAATGTTTTTATCAACTCATCATATTAGTGGATCATTTAAAATAATATGAATAAATTATAAAAAGTTTAAAAAATGACAATTATTCGATTTCAAGTAATAATCTTACGCAGAATCGCATTCAAACTTTTTCTGAAGCAAAGACACACAATGATTGCCGCCACTACCACTAGAGCCACAACTACCACAGATATTTTGACCACCAAGTTTTGAGCGTCATCACCATTGCTTTTTGCGGTTGTGACGTATTCTTTGACGTTGATTGATGTTATTTCTTTATTCAGGGGCAAGGATGTGAGAGGCAAAGATTTCACATTTGCTGTAACTGGATGTTTTTAAAGAGTATTGTGTTTATTTATAATTATCTCTTGTGCAATTTTGTTGTAAAAAAATTGTGAAAAAAATATTTTTTTTCACCGTCTCGTTTGTATGGGACACTATGTTTTGGTAATGCAATTTATCGATTTGAATAATTTTGCATTGTATTTGCTATATTGTCTTCCACTGAATCGTAGAATAATACTATTAACTAGAATATATTGAAAAACCGTATTAAACTTTATTGCTACAAAAATGATGAAAAGTCACCTGAAAAGTTAATGTAGTAGTTGCAGCCGCCGTCCCAGCCACACTCCGTCATCTTGTTTAGCTTCGCCACCAACTACAAAAGCGTTGTGGTATGTCTAAGGTTGTCGGCTTCAAAGTCAACTTAAATAATTTTATATTTTTTAATAAGAATTTGAAGTATTTCAAAGTTACTCACGATTGCTCTGTACGACCCCACTTCCAGATCGTAGTTATAGCAATATACCTTGTCGGCAGCGTCCTATTCATTCATTCATTAATATTTTATCTCATTAATTGAAAATTATTTTATTGATAAATACTTTTTAAATTATAAATAAAAAGTTATAAATCTTTAAATATTTCAAAATCTTCGAATTGTCAATTAAAAACGACATGAGATTCTAAAAAGACCTCACCGCCACATCTGAAAGCTGCAATTCGCCCTTTTTGAGTCTTGCATAGTCCGTGTCACCCCACTTCTGGACCCAGAGTTGATACGAAGTGTAAGCGTAACAGGCGGGAGCTGCAAAGAAGCAGATTAAGTTTTCCTGTAAGTTAACTCTTCTCACCAACCCGTTCCATTTGATGCTGCAGTTTGGTGGCTGCGTCGAACCTGTAATGATGAGTGGATGTTTTTTTTGTAGTGGTTAGTGTTGAATTGGTTGTTGTGGTGGTTGTCATTGTGGATGTGGTAGGGACTTTTGTTAATGTGGTAGTGGTAGGGGTGGCTTTTGTACTGGCAGTCTCGATAGTCGAGAAAGTGTTGCAAGTTGGAGTTTCAAGAACAGAACTGAGAGTCAATTCCAGATCCCTTCAACACTCATCAATTTTCTCAATATCACTCAATCATCATTCTCTCACTTATCCTTTCGTTCTCCCTTACAATCATCACTACCATCATCACCACCACCACCATTATCATCATCACGACAACCATCATCACAACGACTACCATCATCATCACGACCACCATTATCATCATCACGACAACCATCATCACAACGACTACCATCATCACCACGGCCACCATTATCATCACCACGACAACCATTATTACCACGACCACCCTCATCACCATGATCACCATTCTCACCACAACAACCATTATCACCACGACCACCACCATCACCACGACCACCATTATCACCACGACAACCATTATCACCACGACCACCACCATCACCACGACCACCATCATCACCACAACAACCATTATCACCACGACAACCACTATCACCACGACCACCCTCATCACCACGACCACCATTATCACCACGACAACCATCATCACCACGACAACCATCATCATCACGACCACCACCATCATCACCAACACCTGCAAAATCCGAAAAGTAATTTTCGATGATTGAGTTTCGGACATGCATGGACTGCATGCCCGGAAGACTGTGCACCGTCACGTCGTAGTTTCCGAGAGGGTACACTCGAGTGCACGTGTGTTGGAACTGGAGTGGGGGAGGGGCAAGAGAGGGAGGGTGGGATGAGAGAGGGATGGGAGGAGAAGGGGGGGGGATGGGTGTAAGCTCAGAGAGTGAAGGATGTGGGGGGGAGAAAGGGGTTGTGAAATGGGTGGAAAATGGTTGAAAATTGATGAATAAAAAAATTAATAGATCAGATTGAATCAGAAATCAAATTTTAGAATAAGTTTATTATAAATAAAATATGCATTTGAAAATTAAAAAAATCAAATTTAAATTTGTTATATTCATTTTTATACCCCAAGCCACCAACCAACCATATTGAAGTGGGTAAAGTCATCCAGCTTATACACCCATGAATGACTTTTCCCGCCACTCCAAAAAACCGTCACTAAAAACCCTTTCAAATTTTTGGCTGAAAATATTTTAAAAACTCTAATTAGTGTATATATAAATGTTTGAATAAAAATATAAATTGAAAGCAGTGTTTTAATACATATTTTAAAAATAATAAATAAAATTAGTAATAAAAAACAAATGAAATCTTTTCAAACTTTTCTCTGGGAGCTTCCATGAAATGTTCCAGACTGCGGCACTGTTGTTCACGTAGTTGACATCCATGGAGAGGTCTCTGGGGTAGCTGGGCTTCATGTTGCTGTCTCCCTCTATGACATCCCGGTTCAGCTGCTCAGCTGGGTTGCAGTGCAGGTTGGAATGAGAGTGGTAGAGGAAGAGTTTAGAGACGAAGATTTTATTTTTACAATTAAAATAAATAACGAGGTTTTGTGGAGCATTTAAAAAAATTGAAATTTTGTCGGTTTACATAAACGGATCAGTGGGAAATTGAGAAAATAAATAAATCGGTATGTTATTAACTAAAATGGATGATAAATTTTATTATAACTAACTAGATATTGTGTATACGCTTACAAGCAACAAACCTATCTTTCCGTCATCATCCCTTATGAACTGACAACTTCCACCTTGTGAATGAAAGCTGCAGCTCTTCCAGACCGGCTTGTTTTCCGGGTAGCAGCAGACTTCCCATCCATTCGCTCCACAAGCCTCGTCGGAAACCACGCTCACCTGCACAGGAGCGCCTAATACCCCTTCATGGAGTAATACGCGGAGAATCATAACCAAAATGAAAAGTGAAAGCAATCTGGCCATTGTTAGTTTTGTTAATTTCTTGAGTTATTTGCGGTTATAAATACTGTGAAACAATTGCTTTTGTGGTCTTGAAGCCCGACCGGGTTTATGCCACGTTAATAATACTCGTCGTTGTATTGTATTGTATTGTATTTGTAAAATACGTTTTGTGCCTATAACGTTGTTTATAACTTATTTTTCGCATTTTGATTAATTTTTCTGATACAAAAATATTAAAATTTCAAATTTAAATCTTTATGAGCACGAGAATTAATTTGTGTTGATTATGGGTTACTCAGACACTCATTGCATTGAGTTGCGTATAGATTGCAACAGTTTAAATACTTGGTTTAACAACTATTGTATTGTCATGATGAATGGATTCAAGTCTAGCTGAACAATACACTCAAGTGACAAGTTTCCTTATTATGATATGAAGCAATTTGGTTATTTTGAAGAAGTAGTTTGAAGATAAAAAGTTCTATATAATTCAAAAATATTTGATAAAAATATTTTAATATAAAACAATTTGAATTAAAAACTAAATTTATACTTGAACTTAATCTATTAGAAGCTAAAATCGCCGATTCATTGATTGCGAGTGAGTTATGAGTGGAATCACACAGAACAATAAACCAAAGAAATACTTCCCAAAGACTTTTCCAGAAAAGTAGCCATTGAGAATTACATGTTCATGAATTAGCTAAAGTTTAGCCTTCGCAGTTATAGGTTACCATATAACTATGGTTACATCTATAAAATTAGTTGAAATTATTGTAAACGAATTTTCTGAGGAATGTGGGAAGACACTTTGCTGCAGTTTTTAGATTAACTTCTCTTAGAAATTAAGGCTGTTATGTAAATCAACTTCTCGCTAAAAACCCTATGACACTTCTTATTTTTTGAAAAACTAAACTTATAGCTTAATTTAAAGAAAATTTAATTTTTCTCTGAAAAGTCATTATCTTGTCAGTGTTTTCGTAATGGAAAAGACGGTGAAATATTTTTGTGGAAAAAGTTTTAAAAGTTCAAAAAAGAAATTGCAAATTTAATATTACATGGGAGTCTCACACACTTTATTTCAAATGGAACTTTTACATTTAGAATTATTAAATTATTTCAAAAGTGATTTTTTATTGGCGAGTAACAACCAGCCCAGGTATGTACATGAAGCAACAACCATTACAAGAAAAAAGTATAATTACATAAAAAACCTAATAATTAATCGATTATAATTCTTTTTTTTTTGATAAATCATAATTTATGAATAACCTTAAAGATTAGTTATTAAAGTTTTTGAGAGGTTTGTGTAGTTGGAGAAAATGACAGGATTTATAAATAATTAATACATTATAGAAAATGTTTGTGTTTGCCTTGCGAAGCACGCTCCACTCTGGAATTAAAAAATAATTAAGTAAATTTTCAAGGTTTTCAAACGATTTTGTTGTAAAAAAATATATGTAACATACAAAATAAATTCATGGAGTGTATGAGGTGTACCGATGCAAATATATCATTTTGTAATGTAAAGGCTTAACGCAATAAGTTCTAAGAACATTTCAGAAATTAAATGAAACGAATTGACCACGTTTCGACATAAAATTATCGATGAATGATTCAAAAGTTCATATTCTCGGTGGAATTATCCAAAATCGTGATTTGTATGTGATTCGTTCGAATGCTATTATCAATCCTGGTATCTCGTAACAAGGAAATCCTTGTTCCAGTGAATGCGTTGTTTAAAATGCTATTTTCCCTTTAAAAATACTCCAAATATATTATTGGAAATCGATTTCTGAGCTCGTTTCAAATGTATCTAGTGCCTAGTAACACGTCGCTAAAATAGATATATGCAAAAACCAGTGATTTCGGCGTAAAAATGTGCATACGTCATACAGCAGCGTGTTGTAAAACTCGATTGGGAGGGTCACGCGTGACTCCAAACATAATACACCAATACTGGCACGCGCCTAAAAGCATTTCCGTTCACATGATATGACAACAAAGATTCTTCTTCCGCTCCATGAGGAAGGGCGGCAGAATGACTTCCGGCGGGGGGAGGTGGAAGTCGCCAGCGATGTAGAGGCGAAGGACGAAGAGCCAGAACTCTTTTTGTTCGCCTCTGTTCCACGTGTAGGTGACCTCGTGGTTGCCGTATTGGTTGCCTGAGAAGATGCGCACTGGAACCGTCTCCGCCGAGATCACCTCAAGGTCTGTCGAGGGTGGTTGGATGGGAGAGTGAGGAAGGAGGAATTGTTTGTTTGTTTGTAGGAAGTTGGTGAGTGATTGGATCTTTAGTGAGTTTGTTTGTAAGGAAGTGAGTTTGTGAGTGCATAGAGAAGTGATCGAGTTTGGTGGGTGAATGTACGATGAATATGCTGTAATAAGTTTGTGAGTGAAGGAAAAGCAGTTTTAGTTGGTTAGAGATGATGGGTTAAAAAAGAGACTGATTGGAAAGGTAGGTTTAAGAATAGAGAGATGGTTTATGCAATTCAAAGAAGGATAGATTGAGAAGAAAAGTGGTGAAAATTGAAGATAAACATATGTGTAGGTTCGGAAGATGATTTACAATTAAAAGAACTTTTTAAACTTCGGACATAGAAATTTCGAGTATTAAAAAAAACTTTCCAAAAAATAAGATTTTTTAAGTAGAAAAATTATGCAAAAAATATGTTTTCTTACGCCAAAGTGTTTTCATAATTAGAAAATTCAACTTTCCATTTTGCGAGTTCTTCATAACTTAAATAAAATGAAAGAACCAAGAAAAACGTTTTTTGAACTTCAAATGAGAAAACACTAACGTAGTTTTTTCGTTAAAAACTCAAAGAATTTATTCACAGAAAAGATCTAAACAAAATTGTTTGAAGTAAGTTTTCAAGAAAACCAAAAATTAAAAGCTTATGAGAGTAAAGTTAAACAAATTGGAAAAAATGGTTTACAAGAAAAAGAAATAATTTTTTATATTTTTAAAATTCAAGAGTAGTTATTCAGATCAAGAGATACAACATTGAGTGACAGAAAAATGAATGAGTTGGTCGTGGCTCAGACTGAGTTCTACAGTGCACAAAATCGAACTAATTAATTGATATATTCCAATCTGTAATGAGTTTTTGATTGTTTTGTCATCTAAAAAATATTTTGTTTCACCTTGAATTATTCATGTTTCCTATATTGTAAGTTTTACTCTAAATAATTTTTGTTTTTCCTAATAATTTGCTAAAAGCAATGACGCTCAACAATTATTTACTTTCATTGTTTTCCAATTATTTTTAAATTTTTTTGTATTTTCAAGTTTTCTTATATGGCTTCGATGCAGTTTCCTTTAAGTAAGATTAAAATTCTTATCCTTCTCTGATGAGTAATACCAGAATTTTAATGAGCAATAAAAAATAAATGATAAAGCGGAAGAAAAAAAACAAATTTAAAATATTCATTTAAATGCAAAAAGAAATTAAACTAATAGAAGTAGAGGAAAGAAGCAGTTTTGAAACACTCAACTTGAAAACGAAAATTTGCCGAGTCAATAAAAACGTGAATTCGCAACGGAATTAAAAAAACAACTTCGAAATGAAATATCAATAAGACATTTGAGCAAAATAAAATATTTGCAATATTAATACAAAAGATTCATTGCTGAAGAAGGCCCATAAAGGCCATATAAAAACATTTTACGATTTGATTAGGCTAATGAGGTTGTGTGATTTGAACCGAAAAGGTGCGCTTCAAAGCCCTTTCATTCTTTAGTTGCATTTTTCTACAAAATATTAGAAATATAGTTTTTTAAAGTCGCGTAAAGCAATCATCCTTACAGTTTTTTCAAAAACACGATAAACAAAAGCACATGTTTTCAAAATCCGAATTCTACTCTTAAATTTAATTTTCAATGCGCTCTACCCGTAGCGTTTAAACAACCCAATGTAGTCTATTTCGGCACGTTTTCTCTAAATATTCAAACTGAAATGAGAGTCTTTTCCTCTGCAGCTTTCCATGAAACACTCGATAAACCACCTCGGCAGCCACGAATAAATATTCATTTAATTAACTGACTTTTACAACCTCAGCCATAAATTCACTTTTACCAAAAATAAACCATAGAATAAATTTAATTTAGAGATAAATAAATCTATCGGCTAACTGAGGCGTTCCTAAGGCTCTTCCTTAGCAAATGTCACCATTGGGTTTCAATCGGCCATGATTCTCAAAAGTTATTCTTCTTAATTCTAAAATTCATTTTTATCTTGAAAATTATTCTTAAACTCAAAATTGATTTTTCAATGTTTTTTATATTATCATATGAAGCTATTCAACAAACTTGTTTGGGAAATAAAATTTTTATTTACAAAAAAAGTAATCAATTGACGGATGTGGATAAATGAATGATTTTAAAATTTAACTAATTAAATAATTTTCACAGTCGTGTCTGTTTATTTATTCGAAAAGCCTGCATCCATCTCCATCAGTCAGCTGCCCGTCCATCCGTTGAGACAGCCAAGCCTTTGTAGCACAGACTTTTCATCCATTCAGACCAGTCATGTTCGCCAACGAGCTCATCCATTCTCACCAGCCCACCTCTATTCCCAATCGATCAATCTATCACATCTTTCCGGAAGTAATTCATCCATTCGAACCTCCCATCCATCTTTAACCAAACTATCCATCCATCTTTAACCAAACCTCCCATTCATTTTTAACCAAACCATCCATTCATCTACAACCAGCCCATCCATTCCCAACCAAAAAACCCATCCATCTTCAGCTAAAGCATCCATCCACAACCAACCCATCTATCTCCAACTTTCAGCCATCCATAACCAGTGCATCCATTCATCGATCCACAACCTCTCACTTTGATCGCACTTTTCCAGCCACATCATTGCCCTCTTCATCGTTTCCGAGAGTCTCTCGAACAGCGGAATGCCAATCACTCCACCAGCACTCAGCATCAGCGGCTCGAAGGTGGCGTAGTTGGCGGAGATTGGAAGTCTCAAGTGATTGTTCGCGCCACTGAATCTGAAGTCGTCGTCGTCGCCATCGTCATCGACGGAGTTCCGTGAAGGCTGCATGTCGGAGCTTCTGTGGCGGTTGAGGTTGGGGTGCTGGTTGAGGGACTGGGAGTGCTTGTAGAGCTGGCGTCTCCAGTGCGGGTAGCTGCAGTCGCCCGGGTCAGGTGGTGGTGGCTGGGAGGCTTCGTGGTGAGTGGCGAGTCGAGGAAGGCTTGACAGGTGGAGCGGGCGCTGTGGATGGATTCTCGATGGATGGTCGCTACTCGGAACTTTGAGCGATAAGAGCGTTTTTGATTTGTTTCTAGAAACTCGAGGTGCAGATGGAGCACAATAAGGACAGTTTTGTGTTGGACTGAGGAGATTGTGTGTTAGGCAGAAACGGCACTGGTTGGTTCCGGCTTGAAGCAGTGAGGAAGATGAAGAGACCGATGAGGACGACGAAGCCAGACTGACTGAGTCACTGTCAGAAGGGCAAAACTCGTCGCAACAGTCGACGCAGCAGTCGAGGTGTGCTCGGGTGAGGGGTGGATGGAGTGGTCGAACGAAGCATATGCGCACGATACGCAGGTACTTGGTGGTGTACCTGCCTGACTCCACGTAGAAGGACCTCTGCGTGTCCAGATGTTCACTGGCTTGAGGTAGTTGGAGGTGTGGTTGGGCGGGTTGAACGGTGAAAAGAAGTTGTGTCAAAAAGTGAGTAAACTAGAATAGAGAGTAATTTAAAAGCTTGAAGAATTAAACAAAAACAAATTTAATGCTCGAAAAAATGCGTCTTTGGGAGTAGCATGTTGCAGTTCATACACGATTCTCACGCACTGACGCTTCAGAAATAGATCGGCTGTGTGCTGTGAAGTCGAATTCGAAACCTTGTGTCGTCATGAGCAAACACTAATTCCAAGAGACATTGCTGGGTGGGTGCTTAATGACCGCAATGTGGCGTTCCAGCCAACGCTGAGTAGCCGCATTGCACGACAGAGATAAGCCGCTTTGAATTTGTAAGCTCGAATTTACGTGAGATATAAAAAGACAATAAGGCAAACGTTAAAGAACACTGAGCCTGCTCGTCGCGGTAAATGGCTTAAAAATAGATAGTAGCTAGTGGCAATGACCGCCATTAATTTACGCCGTCAGAACTTATGTGCAATTCAGCTGGAGGTGTTGCTTTGTCGAGAAAATTTGAAAAGGTTTTGAGTGGAGGTTAGAGGAGCAGGGAGGAAATTGCTGTATTTATTTTGCTTTCAGAAAGTATTTTTCTCTTCTTCTAAATATTTTACGGAGATGTGTAAAAAAGCAGGCTGTTTAATTATTCAAAAACTATAATATTTTTTAATAAGCCTCAAGACTATTTTACGCTGTTTGCATAAAAATTAAAAAGTACATGGATAAAAATGAAACTAAAAAGAAGATTATTTCGAAGTATTTGAATTTTTAAGCCCAAAGCACGAAACACGACGATGCGAATACGTGACGTCTGCATGGGTTTCCAGCTCTCAAATATGGATATTGCAAAGTTTTCAGTAGATTTTGTCTATTTGATCAGCTCCAATGTGAGTGTCTAATCATGAAACATACAATTCATCGAACATTTTTCAGACGTCTATTTTAAAATGTTTTGCATTAAATTGTTTTATATAAGATTTAAAACTCATTTTATATAAACAAAAATCTTGGAACTGAGAAATAAAATAAAGAATAAAATAACAGAAAAAGAAGGGAATACTGAAGGCAATAGGCAGAACATCTGCCCGAATGCTCTTCCAATGTAAACGTTTACACAGAACTCATCTGGCTCCGATACGCGGAAAATGAATGGATTCTATTCGGCAAACACAGGGAGGAGAAAGAATCATTTACAAGGCATTAAACCATTAGTTCAGAAACAAACAGAGTGCTATAGATTGAGTAATTGTCTTGGTCATTGCTTCAAAAGCTGTTCTCTTCCTGTGTTACATTTTTCATAAATATATAGAGCTTCCCTGCTTTTGAATTTCCGAGTGCAATACAAACTAAGAGGTCGGAATGATTAATTGAGCAAATATACTTTCGTCCTAATTCAACACACTCACAAACAAATTGAAGACACCAACGAATGACCAAATGAATAAATAAATACTCAATTTACCACCTAATTAACTAAATAAATGTTTAATATGTTAATAACTTGAAGCATATAAATAAATAATCAAATATTTAATTAATTCAAAACTTGAAGACTCACTTGTGTCGTCTTTGATTTTGTAGTCGACAGACTGGATGTTGGTGACTCTGACGTCCTTTTCTTGTTTCAACCAACCCACCGCTTTCTGGAAAGAAGGAGGAAATAGAAAAATGAGATGTGGTTGGTGGAGGAGAAACTAAAATTAATCGTAAAATTTAAAATGGATTAAAATATGAAAGATGGTTTCGAAAAAGTTAAGAATAATTTATATGAATTAAATGAATTTAGTAATTTATATCGTTTTAATTATAAATTGAAGAATTGCTTAATCGTTAAATGTCTTTGCTGAACACCTTAAAACAGATGATCTTAACACTGCAAAAAGCTTAGTGGGGGTTTTAGTAGAAAATTAAAGTAGAAAATATGGAAATGGTTTTAAAAATGAAAATGGTTTCAAAAATGAAAAGACTGTTCAAGAAATGGCTCAATAATTCTAACAAACGAGTCAGTTAGACATGAAAACTAAAGTAAGCACTGTCACTAAAGCACTAGTAAACATCGGAAAAGAGTTTCAAAATGAAAAGTCTTGGTTATTGACTTTACAAGGCAAACAAGGCGAACGTTATGAGAAAAGTTGCTCAATACCTGGAAGACTTCTTCGAAAGATTCAAATATGGGCACGTTGAACTGCGAGCCTGGGTCCAGGTTCCTGGGAACGAAGTCAGCACATCCTAGATGGATGAATGGATGGATGGATGGATGCATGAGTGGATAGATGAATGCATGGATGAATGCATGGATGAATGCATGGATGAATGCATGGATGAATGCATGGATGAATGCATGGATGAATGCATGGATGAATGCATGGATGAATGCATGGATGAATGCATGGATGAATGCATGGATGAATGCATGGATGAATGCATGGATGAATGCATGGATGAATGCATGGATGAATGCATGGATGAATGCATGGATGAATGCATGGATGAATGCATGGATGAATGCATGGATGAATGCATGGATGAATGCATGGATGAATGCATGGATGAATGCATGGATGAATGCATGGATGAATGCATGGATGGATGCATGGATGAATGCATGGATGAATGCATGGATGAATGCATGGATGAATGCATGGATGAATGCATGGATGAATGCATGGATGAATGCATGGATGAATGCATGGATGGATGCATGGTTGTATGCATGGATGACTATATGGTTGGATAGATGGATGGAAAAAATATAAATTGAATGGGTGAATAGAAAATAGAAAATATATCAGAGATAGAGAAAGACGCATTGAAATACATATTAATAAGATATGGGCGAGTGGTGGAGGAATTGGTGGGCAGACTCGATAAATAAGGATAAAGACTGGATGGACGAATGGGCGGGAGACTGGCCGCTTGAACAGACGGCAGAATGAATGGATAAGCGGTCCGTAAATAAAATGCGCATAAAGGCAAATCGGATCTGGGTCGATTTCATTAGGGGCTTCCTGAGCAGTGCCTGCAATGAGAATCGCATGGAAAATCTAAAAGGGTTCTGGATTCATCCTCAAGACCACGATGAAGACGTAGAAGTTATTCTCTATGAATGAAACTGCAACGTGGTGAGTCGTTTCTTATTGAGCTTTCAATGAACACTGTGTTCATGCAGAACCAGAGTTTTGTCATTTGTATTTATAAAGCACCAAAGTCTCTTAATTAGAATGTAGCTTTCAGTAGTATATTCTAATCAGTGTGTACACTGCACTGGCGTGCCGGGGTGTTGTTTATAGAATGGTAATGTGTAACTTTTGCATTATTGACGTCTCTAGAAAAGGTAAGTAGGATTTAGAAAGACTTTTCAATTAGTGGCGTGTGTTTTGTTCTACACGGTCCTGCAGCCTGTCATTTGCTCTTCATGATGGATTGACGAGACAAAGAGGGATGGAAGGATGGTGGGTGGATGGATGGATGGATGGGTGGGTGGGTAAACGAGTGGATGAGTGGGTTAGATAAAAATAATGATAAAAGAGAAATAAAATATTTTTCATTTTTACATATTTTATTGGAAATATATTTCCAAAACAAATTAAGTAATTTATGGCTTCAAGTCCACATTTTTCCCCGTTTATATTTTGCTTTTAATGCTTTTTCGGTGCATCTATGCAGTTAGGGTTATGAATTTTTCAACCTCATATAGCTATGATTCTGCAGAACTAGGACCGTGTTGGAATACGAGGAAAAGGACATTTTCATAACTCTATTGCAAATGACTTTCATCTTTTGCGAATCGAACTCTTTGAAACGCCACTGTAGCTTCGCAAACGAACCAACCTTCAAACTGTTTTAATACATTTTCAAACATCAAAACTATTCTTGTATCAATTTAAAACTCAGATTTCTTAGTCTACTGCCATGGTTAATAATTAAAATAGTTTATGAAATTATAAAAACTAATAAAATTAGAAGTATACATTTTTAAATTTTAAAAATAATTTCGGGTCTAAAACCATCAACTACCAAAAATAATTCACAAAATTATTAAGAGAAGGTTTTTATATTAGTCTTTGTGTTCAGAAGACATAACTTCTGGTTAGGTTGTATTATTAATGAAGCGAAAGTAAAATATATGGAGTTTTCAATTGCGTTATGAAAGAAATTTTTCCACAATTTTTAAATCATTATTTTATTGAAAAAACCTTTTTTCCAACTTATCAAAATATTATTTGTATTCTACTTGATCAAAATGTATAAAAAAGTAAAAACTCATGAGAAATGTTTGTCGCATTTTTGTATCCCCTACCAATACAAGCTTGTACTAACTGACAGGGCTACTTAAGCGCTTACTCTAGTAACAGCATAAATTATGTCTTTTGCTTTATTTTTATTTTTAATATTACATTATTATTTGAATATTTTATTTTATTTCAATTAAATTATTTAAATAACTTTTTTAATCCAGGTTTTAGTTTTTTATCATTAAATATTAATGTTTATACTTTAAAATTCAATTAGTGACGTTTTGTGGCATATATTTTTTCAGTCATTTAAAGATTTTAAATGAAAATGAGAATATATTCTTATAATTCTATTAAAAATTCATATTCCTTTATATAATAAACTTTTCCCTCTTACAGTTCAAAAGAAGTTAAAACAAATAGTTAATTTTTAAAATCTTTACAAATAATATCAATAGCCTAAATGTATTTATAAAAAAACGGTGCAAATTCCCCAATTCCATTCGGGAGCCCATCTATTACCTGCGTCGAGCTCTTAATCATTCGGACATCAACGCACGTTACACTTGCTACTCTAACCACGTCAAGAAAACAAAAAAAGTGCACAGAAATTAAAATAACACATTTAGATAACAAATAAATATAAAAGTTCACTTTAGGAAAGTTTCAAAACAATAACTGTTCGAAAGTGCCAAACTGAGCCAAAGGATAAAAGCAATTAAAAATTTTGAGGTGGAGTGAACTTAAAGTTGGTTTAAATTTTCGTAAAGTGGAGTGCCATGAAAACAAATGACGGCCAGAAACACGACGACCCCAAGCGTCTCCCGAATGAAACACTCCATCAATGCACTTGATTAGCTATCATTTATCATATTTTAAACTTTGTCTTTTTAAATAGTTACAATTTGATTTTTAAATATTTATTAAAATCGGGAAATTTAAAAATAGTTATATTCTTTCTATTTTAAATTGAGTAATCCGATTTAAAATATTTTCCATTTGCTTCGAGAATTAGTATTTGAAGAAGCAAAATAACATTCAGTATTCATTTTATTGGAAATTTTTAGAAAAAATAGAAAATAAAACTCAAAAATGCAAAGATTTTTGAAAGGATTAAATTAAAAATATTCATCACTCAAAAAAACCAATTTCAAATTTAATAAATATAAAGGGAAAATTTTTT
This sequence comes from Piscicola geometra, assembly GCA_943735955.1. Taxonomy (NCBI): domain Eukaryota; kingdom Metazoa; phylum Annelida; class Clitellata; order Hirudinida; family Piscicolidae; genus Piscicola; species Piscicola geometra. The sequence goes on along the minus strand of OX030966.1, from coordinate 6,549,198 downwards.
TTTTACCTTGTAAAATAAGTTTAATTATTTCAAAGTATGTTGAAAAGATGAGCTAGGAATGGCACTTTTGAAAAAAAAACGACTAACGACAGTTGGAAGTTTATAAAAACATCACTAAAAACTCATATTTTTTTCCAAATGTTTTTTTAAAAACCGAGACTTTAGTATGTGCATAATGAGTTTTTTATAAACTTAAATATTTGTTTCCAAAAATAATTTTGTGAAAGTTTAGCTGGTTGTGGAAGCAGATGATTGCTGAATGTTTTCAAAAAATCGAACATTTGACATTCCGAACACGTATTCGAGCTTCAAACTTCAAGTTTTACACACGCCACTCATCTATCATCTACGTATATACCAATTCTTCACCACCAATCCACGACTCATCCATCATTTATATACTAATTCTTCACCCATCCATCGTCTATATGAGAATTCTTCATTACCCATTCATCACCCCTTCCTTCACCAACCTATTTCTTCACACACAGGGGGTCCCAGCTCGAAGAACACCCGTATAACCACCAGGAAAGACAGGTTGAACTTGACACTTTCGACCCAGCAAGATTCATCAGGATCGACGCCAAGACCCCATTCGTGGAACTTCATTTCCTGAGACTCTACCGTTATTATCTTGCCTGCGAGGTGGTTCAGAACGGATGGGATGGCTTTTGGGTGATTGAGGTTTGAGATTTTTGGTTTTGCTTGGTTGGTTTGAATAATCAGTTTGGTGCTTTAGGTAGGAAGGTTGAGAGTTATTGCTGAAAAGATGGTGTTGCTGGTCAAGATCGAGGGTTAATACTGAGTTGGAAGAAAAAAACAACATGTTTATTTTTAAAATTTATTTTTAAAATTTTAAAATAAATACTTTTCTAATACATTTTTCCAAAGCTTTTCGATGAAAAGCGGATTTATTCTTTCCGACATGTTGTTTTCTTGGCCTAATTCTCTTGGAAGCATATTGAGGCCTTTCACAGTCTTCCAATCGTAAAATTTGTTAACATTAAGAAGTACGCCAAAAAGTGTAAGCACCGAAAAAATAATAATTTTAGTTTTAATTTTTTGTTTTTTTTATAGAAAAAAGTGTGACGGGTGATGCTGAGATTTACGCGGGGTTCCTCGAGGGTTAAATTGAAAGGAAATTTATGGAACGTCCGGATGTCTTCAACTATATCTCTCTGCAATATTGACTCTATAATTAAAATCTACAAAGTAATTATATAATTTTCCATTTTCAAATAAGCGATTATTTAAAAATCATTTTCCAAAAAAATCGTATTGGAATAAATCTGAAAGAAAGCGCTGAATAATGAAGCATCCTATAAAAGATGCACGCCTATTTGCGGATTTTAGATTCACTGCTTGATGGATCTTCATCACCATCACCATCATCACCATCACCATCATCATCATCACCACCATCATTGTCACCATCATCATCACCACCACCGCCATTTTCGATGAATGTTTGTTTGGTTTGGAGGGGAGCTATGGTTTATTGGCTATATATGATGCAGGCGTATAGAGATAGAAGTTGTGAAGGCCGGTAAGTAGGAAGAAGATGGATCTCTCAGCGGGGATTGGCTGGAGCTGTCGGTAATTTTGTTCAAGTTTTAAGCTTTAATTAAGAGTCATGTAGTTGTTATGTTTTGTTTTGTTTGGCTGAATGAAGGGTTTTGTGTGTTTGTTTGTTTTTGGGACTGCTTCTAATGTCTTAACCTACTGTTTGGTAATTTCTCAATGCTTTTTAAATCTTTTTTTCACAAGAATAGTATGTTTTGTGAATGTTAAATTATGTGAAAACCCGCATAGATGGATGCAGGGGTAGATATGCAAACGAGTGTGTAGATGAATTTGTAGCTGGTTGTGTACATGGACGGGTGAATGGATGTGTAGATGAATGTGTGTTGAGTTCAGAAATAATGCTTCCCAAGAGATCTTCTCTTTTGAGTCTGTGTTTAATATAGGATGCCCATGAAAAAGATGAATTAGTGGATGGATAAGTTAAAGATGGATGGATGGTGGAAAAATTAGATGAAGAAATAAAGAGATGGAGGTATTTAGATAGACATATTAGTGAAAAGAAAAAGGGCCAGATAAACACGTTATGAGATAAATACGTGAATAGATGGATGGATAAATACATTGCTAGGAAGATAACAGAATAATTTGAAATGTTTAAGAAAACCACAATGATTGCTGTTCAGACAATTCTAAAGAATGGAATGGCGTCCTCTGGGCCATGTAATGAATATAAAATACGGGCTATTTTTTTTAATAAGCCAAAAGTTTCAAAAAATGTTTTTGTTGAAATATTTTAAACGATTATTTTTTCTTCTACTTTTTTTTCAAGAAATGCGGTATAAATCTTTCGAAAATATTTGCGAAAATTTTGATTCGTTTAAAAATCTACAAAAAAACGAAGTGAATACATTTTATATTTAAAGAGGAAATCTTTATGGATTAGAACATTTGGCTTTCCAGGAAAAGAGAACATTTTAACTTTAAAATCAAGAATTTCAAAATATGCTGTAAACATATTTTTTTCCATGTGGAACCTATAAAAACTTTTGATTTAAAACTAATTTCAAAAAATTTTAAGTATAAAAATTTTCTCAAAAAAACAGAATATTTTTCAACAAAAATAGTTTGGTTTACATGTTTATTATTATTCAAAATAAACTTCAAAGTTTGATTTATAAACAAGTGGGAATGGATGACAAAATTAAGAATGCATAATTTTCTAATTAAATTATTTTTGCTTCTTTTTTTATATAAACTGAGAAAGTTTAAACGCTTTTATACATTTTCCTATATCTTTTGAGAATATCTCACAAAAAATTGAAAGTTATGCTTAAATGTAAAGTAGCCACACACCTCGCACTCTAACCAAACAAACAAGTAAACTAATTTTGTTAAAGTTATAAAGTAGACGCAAAAAAATTATTTATAAAAAAATTTAATATGAGTATAAAAGGGATGTTAAAGAAAAAAATTAATTTGTTCTTTAAAACTTTTTTCCTAAAACTTTTATTTTGGTTTAGATTTTTTATACAAATAATTTATAATATTGAAATAGTTTTAGAAAAAAAAATATTTAAAATCGAAATTGCTTTTTTCAATTAGGCTTCAAAGAGAAATAGTGTATCGTGTTTGGAAATCCTTAAATATTAAATATAGAAAAAAACTAGATTTTTCAAATAAATTAAAAACAAAGATCAAAGTTCATTAAATAGAACAGAAAACAAGTTTTCACAACAAAGTTTTTAAAACATAAATATTAACTTATTTTTTCTCACACATAAAAATATAAATTAAACAGTCCCGTCTTTTAGGCGAGCAAAATTAATTATGATCACATCAAAAGATAAATCTATGTACTCCTAGTAATGATCTTGGAGCTTACACGGATTTACTGCACTCTAATAATAGAAGCCATTGAATTGTTTCTATTCATTTATTTACTTTTGTTTTATTTATGTTGAAATTGTCCAATGTACTGCGCTTTATCCTGTTGAATTGTATTTATGGCATTGGACTTGGAGGTACTTAAGCTGCAAAATCAACAACATGCAAACAAAAACTACATCATCAAAAAAATGAACTTCTGTAACAACCATGCGAAAAAATATCGAAACACGTTTGCTATTAAATAACACTTCCAACATCCCAACAACAACATCTCCAGCAACAACATCCCAACAACAACATCTCCATCAACAACATCTCCAGCAACAATATCCCAAAAACGTTTCCTTACCAGGCAACGAGTGTTCTTTGAGGTGTTCGTTGAATTTGAGGATGGCGTCACCAAACGATTCGAAGGTTCCGGCGCTGTTTTTGCTGGGCACGATGTTAACGTAGCCCAGCTGCTGAGGCTCGGTCGGCTCCGATGGTCTCTTCGGAACGATCCACAGCCTGGGTTGAGACAAGCGGGGAAAAGTTGGTAAGGATGAAGGGGGGTGGGAATAATTGGTGGAAATAGTGGAAAAAAAAGTTTTTGTTTTTTAAGATTGAGGTATTTGACTGAAGAAATAAATAGTTTGGTAATATATCATTTCAAATAACCTATTAAAATATTGAATAGACGTGTAAGCTGTACGGCAACACAAAGCATTGAAACTCTTTCAAAAATTCTTTCCAATATTTCAAAAAAGCCATTTAGAAAAAAGTTCATGGTAGTTAATCATTTTGGAAGGTTCTTCTATTTCCAAACTAACTCCATTTTGAGAATTTCTAACTTAATAGTTTTTGACGTTTTTTCAAATTTCCTTTCTTTATTGACTTTCGAATAATTTATTTTTAAGTTATCAGCTTTAAATCTAAATGAAATCAATGAATGAATAATTTAGAATTTGGAAAAACTAATTCAAAAAATGGTAATATAAAACTTTCTTTAAAAATTTAAGTTGTAAAAAGAATTCCGAGCCTCCATTTACAGTAACACAATTAAATCTTTGCCTTATTCCAAATTTCATGTTTTTGAAAATTCTTTGAAACATGAAAAATAATTTCCCTACTATTCTGTCAAGCTTTTTTATTAGAAATGAGATGGTTTTCTCTAATGAAACGGGATCCAAAAAGACAAGTTGGAACTGCATGCTTTTCTAACCAGTATCTTCCCTTATTTAATAATAGATAATCTGCTAGAAATATATTTAAATGTAACAATTTTTTTCCAAAGACGTTAGAGCTCATTTTACTTCGAAAAATAGACTTTAAGAATTTTACTTTTGAATTAAAACTAAAAAATAAACAAATATTCATTTTAAAATATTAAATAAAAATATCATAATCAAACTCTTTTTTAAAAAAACAATAAAATGTTTAAATGTTCTACGAACTAGCGTAAATGTAAATAGGGGAGCATTTGAATTTTGATTCCAGTCGATTAGCATTCATTTGAGTTCGTTACGAAGCCATCTATTATTAAGAACCGTGAAGAAAGACCGCCTCTGAAGAAATGCCAAAAGAAAGGAGAATAAATAATTTAAATGTTGGAATAAACCAAAATAAATAATTTAAATGTTGGAATAAACTAAATTTATCTAGAGCGTAATTTTCGTACTCGTGCATTAAAAGAGCTGGAGGAATGGAGTCAGGGAAAGGTGGAAGTGGTGTAAAGGACGGTGAAAAATTAATTAATTTAGAAAAAACGATAAAAAAAGATGAGAGTATTTTTAACGTTTGATGAAGTAGTCCTAGGGGAATCGGTTTGGAAGAATGAGAAAACATTAAGAAGACTTTTCTTCAATTTATTTGCTCTTGTTTCAGGTTCCATTTTATTTGTCACATGCACACAATGACTCGGAAGGACGCCTTTAAGTGATCCAGAGTCCGAAATAAATGTTCCCAACAAAAGAACTCTCTGGCTCTCAAACTGCCAAGCGCCCAATAACCGCAGTGCAACACTCAAATGGAGGTTTCAGTACACCACCTCGCAATTCAATTTGCCACTTCCATTTCCGAAAACATTCACCACAGTCGCAAAGTCATTCGAAACAATTTGAAATGCAATCAATCTCACTCCACCTACCCTCACATCCACTCACTCCATCTCCTCTCACCTCCACCTGACAGCACATCCACTCACTCACCCTCCAGGCGTTCCTTCATCTGTTCAACTCGCAATCGATCTCCTTTATCATCTAAGCAATCTTTCAATTCTTTTTTTGACTATTTATAATTTTATTCATTTTTTGAAATTTGAAATTTTATCTTTTTATTATTATTACTATGACACAAACTTTTCTGTTCACTCACCCACCCAACTTTCCCACCCCTCAATCTTTCCCATAAACTCATCCATGCCTAAATCTTCGTTCTTAGTTTTGAAAATTAAAACATTCAGTTCGCCTTAAGAATTATTTAAAATGCATTCAATGTTTAAAATGATTTTCCGGATTCAAACTATAATTTTTTTTCATGCATTTCTATTTTATTCTAAAGCTTGAAATTTTCTAATGACTGAATTTTTTGTTTCACTTTCTTTTTAGGATTTGGACCATTAATATTTATTTTAAAATTAGAAAAAATTTAGTTCTGAACTCAAAAAGTCTTAAACAAAAAGATATATCTCAGAGGGCCTCCGTAATCAGCCTAATTACTGCTTTTTCAGGCTTTTAGCGAACTTTGTTGTTCAACTCATTAAAGAATTATAGAATTCTTTTGACTATTTTGAAAACTTGAAATATTTTGCTTTTTTGTATTTTTACTTTTTGTAAAGGTCAAGCTTTCAAACTTTGTTTTTCAAAGAAAAAATAATTGAGGCATGAAAGTTTCAAAAATATAAAACAAACTTCCAAGCTTCTAGACCAATTATACTTTACAAACCCCTAACCACTTTTGAAATATTTATTTTTTTGTATTTAAAAAATTCAAAATTTTCTACTACGTTTTCTCAATACTTCAACCTTCGCACTCATCCTTTCTTTGACTTTTTCCAACGTTTTCAACCATTTTTTACCACCCACTCATCATCTTCAACCAAACCCAAAACACAACCTTCCACCCACCCTTCTCAACACATCCACCCACCCACCTCAGTCCTCTGACATACATATTCCTCATCCGCCTCTTGCTGTGGTCCGCTTCGAAGTAGCAACTCTTGCAAGTGTCCACGATCCCGTCGTACCTGCCTGTGATGTAAGTCAGCATTTTTTGAGATTATTTATTTATTCATTTTATACTAATTTATTGATCATTATCAGTTCGTCGTGCCGTGATTTTTTTTCAAATCTTATTTACGATTCATCAAATATTTTATTTGTTTCGTTTCTTGAATTGCTTTAAAATTTCAATCTCTCCAGCCATTGTTTGTCTTTAAATAGAACAATTACCGCTGATCGCCCTTCCTAACTGCTGTCCTTCACCACGAGATTCCGATGGAGATGCAATCACAAACAAAAGCTTCAAGAAGCCTCTTCAAAGAAGATAACTAATCAACCAAGCCCCTTGTTTGACTTTCTTTTTCTTGTTTTTCCCCAGTTTCTTTACATTATAATAAATAAACAGAAAATATAAATGTAGCTAAAATGAGGCATGAAGCATGAGAGGGGTAAGAGGTCCTATGACCAACGCTGAACAAACCACTCCAGTAATCGCATTAAATACTGTGCCGTCTTCTAGATCACTTAACAAGCACCCAGCTTCGCGAAAGAAATCATTGCGAAAAGTGCAAATCACAAGGCGAAGAAAGACCACGCATTTGTTGAGGTGCACGAGATCACACACTCAATAGAGTATTCCGAGTGCCTCGCCGTACCGTTAGACCGTCTGCAAAGTTAGAGGCGAACGGGATGGGGAGGCGAGCGGAATGGCTAATATAAGTTTCAGAGTTGTAAATGCTGTTTTGAAATAGCCTAATGTGGTTCGAAAACTATTTTAAATTATTTTTACTTTTATTGTTTTTTGTTGAAAATCCATCCATTCAAAAATTCATGTGAATGCAGGCTCATAGATAGTTTGAAGGCTTTAAGAAAAACAATTCATTTTGTTAATTTAAAGAAATTGCTCACAAGTATTTATTAAAAAAACAAAAATAACAAAATATAAAAAATATGGTAATGATTTTGGTAGTCAAAAGAGACACAGGTCTTAAAACAGTGTAGTTATGGAGCACGGAGGCTTATTGCGTGTAAAAACGAACGGAAACTAATGGTTGTGTAGTAAAAAAGAAATTGAACATAAAAAAAGTTGTATCAACTGGAGATCTAGGTGTGAAATAAGTTATCGTAAAAACAAGAAGGTGTTGAGAATGATACTGGTGTCATGTAAGTGATGGAGATGGCTGGCTTAAAAACCTTTTGTTTTACAAACAGTAAATAAAAGGAGGAATTGTTTTTTTATAATCTAAGACTCGTAAAGGCATGCGTGACACGTTTGGAGATGTAGGCACTGATGGAAACAGAAGGTAAGATTGCATTCGCTTGTGAGATAACTTGCTATTTATGCTATTGACATCAGTACAATGAGCTTTGAGTAATCATGAAGCCGACACTTCCACCTAAACATCCATTTTTTGCAACTCATCTAACACCCAACCAACCATCCGTTAAACCACCCACACAACCAACCATCCATCAACCCAACCATCCATCCAAAAACCAACCAAACCAACCACTCAACCAACAATCCTCCCAACCAACCTTTAACTTCGATACTCTCACACGTTTTCGCCTTCAGGTTTGGATGTTCGAGCAACCATTCGTTTGCCCTCGCCAGCAGAGAACTGTGGAAGAATTGGGTATCAGATGACGATGTATTGAGAAGTAATCAAAATAAAAATGTTAAGAATTCAATTGGGAGTTCTAAAAAAATTTAAAATTTTCAAATTTAAAATTTTTAAATTTATAAATTCCACACTTTTATTGTACATGCCCGACATCATTTATCACTTTTTCGGCCTTTTGATCCTTCACATCATCGTACTTTAAAAAATAAAAAAAAAATTTTCAAGAATTTTAAACCAAATAGTTTGGTTGAAATTAAATTTTTTCTTCTAAAAGGGTTTTAGAAGAAATTATTTTTAAAGAAGTATGATTATTTTTAGTTTAAAAAATGTTCTTCGTTAAAAATGTTTTTTTGGATAGAATTAATGTATAAGAAAAATCTGCATTCAATCAATTAATAGTCCTAATGCAAAAATCGTGTAGATGATGAAAAACACAAATCAATCTGAGAAAAAACACACCATGCTTGAACAAGAAAAAATATAAATAAAACTATACGATATATTTAATAACAAAATTTGTGCAAAAAATGATTTAAGAAAATGTATATTGAAAACGTAAAAGTGATTTTAAAACAACTCATTTAAAAGATTATAAAGCATAAAAACTCAATAGTGTGACTAAGCCAGCGTCTGCAGGAGAATACAACTCACAGACGTGCATCTGTAAGAGGCATTCAGACCTAGTCTTATAAGCCGTTACGCGCTCTAACGCTATGTGCCTTTCTCGCCCCAGAAGACAATAAACACGGCAGTTTACTCCCCGAATAGCTTTTTGATAATCTTTTCGCCTAACTTTTCAATATTTTGAAATATTAATTTAATTTAATCCATTATTCATATTTTAATTTCATGCATTAGTTTTAAAAGAGTATTTTAAGCCTCTCTTCCAGATTACTTCAATGATTACGAGATTTTACGGTTTTAAAATAATTCTCTTGAAATAAAAAAAAATTTATCATTCAAAAAAAATAAGTTCAAGGTTCTATCCAAGAAAGTAAAACTCACAATCACAAGTTGTTTTCTCGCCTTAGCAGCTTGATGAATTCCTCAAAAGTCAACGCTTGTATGCATCGTGTTAGCATAAATCTTCATCACTAATCAACTTTCGCCCAACAAAAATCATGCTATGTGTTTCTTTTGTTTCACGTCATTAGAAATACGATATGTTATACATTTCTCAAAATTATTTTCAATTAGTCTTTTTCTAAATATACTAAGATAATAATAGATTTTACACATAACCCTCGTTCAAAGAACACAGGGAATTCATCAAAAATGATCTATAAACTGAAGTCTTCATGAATTGTTTCCCTTCATGATTTTTACAAAAGTCTTTAAGCTACCACTTTTATTAATGGTTCCACCAAGGCTTTCATTAATAATCAGTTTTACAAAGTTTTAAGTTGTTTGCGAAGTTTTTGTGAATCCAGCAAAACTTTTGAAAAATATTTTTCTGAAAGGCTGAGAGCTTAGAGTCACTTTGACGACGCTCTACGGAATGCTTTTCATTTACTAAAAGTTGTATAAATTCATCGTTTTAGATTTAAAAATCTGTAATTATTTAAATAAAAAAAATTTTTTATATAAAAATAATTGATTTAAAAAATATGATTTGGAACGGTGCTGAGGCTGAATAGATTCTGTGAAAGATGTTTCAGTGGGAATGATTCTCTAAATGGACAGGAGTGTAAGCTCAAGAAACACAGCCTTGAAAACGATTGGAAAATTTTTCAAGCCAATCTGATGAAGAATTATATTTTAAATCAAGTTATTATCGAAAAATAATTTTTTAAAAGTTTAAATCATGAGAAATGTATCGAGCAATAAATATTTGAAATGACCAGAGCAACAAGATGCAGGGTAAATCCAATCAGGCAATGAGCGAGATGGGTGTTATTGCGGTAGTTTTATAGCCTTTTTGTGTCTCTAGATTTTTCCTTTGGTCCAATTTTTAGTTGTTTGTGAAGGTCTTGTGTGATAATGCGCTCTTTTTGATAAAAATACTTTTTGCCAGTGTTTTTTTGCAAAAAAAAATCATTAAAGAAAATGATAAAATTTTATTTAACTAATATGAATCGATTATGTTTTGCATTTTTTGACTCTAAGGAAACTTTTCCCCATTAAAATGAATATTCTTTGACTAAAAACGTTTATTTAAACTTCAAAGTTCAGCAGTGGAAATAAAACTCCATCTCAGACAAAAAGAACTACAGCATCATCATTAAAACTTTTTAAAAACTAAATTTAAAATATTCTCTTTTCAAACTCATTCGTAAACTTAATTTAAAAATTAATTCTCACACAAAACTTCACGTTTCTTTTGAGAAGCGAATGTTTCGGAACTTTTAAATCATCAGCTGGTGGCGACGTCTGAATGCCCGAAAAAGCCACCTTGATCTCATTTGTATAAGAAAGGCCTTTCATAGACTACTTTACGAGCGTATGTAAATGACGTGCATTTCTGTCTCTTCCTTGCAGCGAGAGAAGGCGCTTGTTGATGCATTGCTGCTTTTATCAGGTGCTGACGTTTTTGCCGGTGACCTGAGTGATGCTTTGAGAGTCACCAGAATCGAGTTTGCGAATAAACCAAATTTAAATCTATCTTTTTGGAGAAAAAAGAAAAAAAATTCAGATTTAAAAAGGGAAAGAAAAGTCGAGCGAGGTCCAGAACACGTGCGCACTTTATTGGCACAATGACGCTTTTATTCCGGCAAACAAGCACCACCGAGATCATTCTACGACCGTTTGCACAGATAACTTTGCGATTCTCAGTTTAAAGGTTGTTTATTTTTTATTTTGAAACGGCCAAAATTTTTATTTTCATTTTCGAAAAGATTTTCAAGTTTTACAATTGGTTTCATTAGTCGTATTAAGAATTCACCTTGAAGAAAAATGTTCATCAGCAACAACCCTATCATCACAAGCCATCAAAACATCACCTTTCACTATAACCCCTGATCACCATCATAAACAACCCAACCATCCTTGATCATCATCACAACCACCACAGCACTGATCATCATCATAAAGTTCCAAGCACAACAGCCACAGCCTCCCTAAGTGCAGTTTAATCTTTGGCAGTCGTCAGGCGCTTTTATGGGCCACATGCCGCCATCAACCGCATGGAAGTTTGATTAATGCGAGGTGCTATAGCGCACAACTTCAATTCTCGAACACATTTCATGGAAGGTTGTCGATGCCATTCAGAGGAATTTCCATTATGATCATATGATGACGTTCATCAATTCAGGAACATGTTCAAATGAACTGGAGGAACTGGAGAGATCTGTTATTTAGGAATACAGAAACCTCTCGCATATCCCTGAAAAGTTGACTTTTTTCAAAATTGGGAGATAAGAAAGAAAGATTTAAAAAATAATAGTTGTTGTAATAGATCATTTTTTCTCTTCAAATTACACAAGTGTTTTAATAATTCTTTAAATAACTTATTTTATAACATTAAATATTGAAACATTATTTGTCAATTTTTTATTTATTAAATATTGTTAGATGCACTTTTATCCATATTTGTAGTTTTCTCTGATAAAAGTTTTCCTTTTTCTTCTCTAAAGTTGTTATAAATGAGGCTTTTCGAGATCATTAAAGTTACATTTTCAAACTAAAATTTTCACATTTTTCAAAATTAATCTTAGTTTAATCTACAGAACACGTGTCAATGAAAAAAATAAAAAGAAAAAGACAAATATGCTTCTTTAATAAACATTTAAAATTGATTTTAAAAATAAATTGGTCTTTTTAGACAAACTTTTATTCTTTTAAACCTTAATCCGGGATTTTGAAACAATGAAATATTATTTTCGAAAAGTATGATTTTTTCTGTTGGAATTATGTTTGTCATAATTTGTAACAACGATGTAAAAGCAAGTTGATCCTCATGATACTTTATCATGGCAAAGAATGAAAGATAGTTATATATCCTTTACATTTAATTCAGTTTTGTTAGTGAAAAAAAATGTGTAATTCCAATTTTAAAAAATATTTTAATACTCATTTGATCGCATTTCATTAATTCTTTGTCTTTTTTATTTCCCATTCTCTCGCATTTCGACCGCTAAATCCCATGGTTCTTGCTTTGATGACTGCATGCCTCCCATTTATTGTTAGAGATCGAAATAATTAAATTTAAGGAAATCAATTGTAATGGTTGAATAGACAGATAAATTGAAAATAATTCATACTGAATAGATGGGTCGGATGGTTTAAATAGAGAAATTGATGAATGAATGAAGGATACATGAAGGATGGAGCCAGCTAGGATGCATTGCATAAATGAAATTTCATGGTTTCTAACCTGAAATAACTTGCTTTAACTGAATTCACTCTCAAGAACTCCCATTGCGGATATACAAAAGCTAATGTTGTAGATATATGAATGAAATAAATCATTTCAGTAATGATTCGCATAAACGTTTTTGATATACAATTTTGCAGGTAATTGCAAATGATCAAATAGGCTTAAACGAAAAATTAATTTTAACAAATAAACTTGATGATTGGATAAATGATTAAAATGATAGATGAAGAAGATAACAAATTATTTAAATCAGTTTGTTCTAATTTTGTTATATCTTCTTGAACTTTAAAAAACTGAAATGTTTTATTTAAGTTTTCAAGAACCATTAATTTACTTAAAAGGTGTTAATTCATGACTTTCTGACGTGCTATCGAAAGAAAACAAAAAATGAAATTAATTTGTTTTTTAGGTTTTCCATTTTTTAGAATGTATGCCAGCAACCACTTCATCTAGAGCCCGCTTCATTTTTGAGATAATTTTACTGTTTTAAAGGAACTTAAGGATCCATTTTAAAGAATTAAATTATTTGTAGTTCTAATCGATAGCCGTTTATGCATGCACTCACTCCATCTTGATACTTCAATCTTTCATGTTGCTCTTTTTCGAGTATAAAAAGTCAAACGGCTTAACCGCCATTGTGGCGTCACCCTAATTCTTTCCACCTTTCTCGCGATGCCATATCTCTCTCTTTCGATTTAACTCATCTCTTATATTATTTTTTCTTTTTTTTGACTTTTGAAGTTAAAAGTTGATCTTAATGTTTGTCTCTACTGATGTATTGCTCAGATAAATTTTTATTAAGAAAAAAATAGAAGGGTTCTAATAAGTGTGGATTAAGTTCGCTCCTAGGAAAAAGATAGTTGAAAAACTGTTGCAATTCTTTTGAAGCGTAATTATTCATCTTTTATTTTGACAACTTTGCATATAAATAATTAAATATTCAAGAAGAAGATAGTTTTCGCCATCTTTCATTTATCAAACTTTTTCATTTTTTCATCTAACACCCTTAAATTAAAGAGAGATGCACACTCAGTCACTCGTTTTCCATCTATATTTTATGTATATTTTAAATTATATTAAATTAATAATAATATTCACATTTTTTAACCTTATTATTGCTATTCAGTACTAGAAGAGTAGATTCTTCACAATTTTTTTTCAAATTCACTTTTCCAATTTCTGTTTATCGCGTCATTTATCGAACCTACCAGGGCATCTATTTGCATTGCAAAGGATTATCCGGCTTAAAAACACCTTGAAACCAACTGCGTGCTAACCTTCTGAAATTGATTCACTGAATCGATATCAACGAAATTTCAAATGCAAATTTTATTAATCGATTTACCCTTACTTAACAATAAAAATTTTATTATTTAAAGCTTCAACAGGTGCAAGCATCCTTCATTAAAGTCCAAAAAATATTCTATGTATTTAAAAAAAAACTTTACAATTTTATTTGGAAAAATTAGTTTATTTAAACACTGAGACGTTTCAATTCAAGTTTTCGAGGCGGTGAATCAACTTGAATGGTATCGATTCATGCTTTAATGTAGTTTCATCATGAGCTGGGAAATGAAAATGATCTAAGTTTGTTTTCGTTTTAAATAGGTTTGGAAAGAAAGTATAAACAAAAAATTTGTTTTTCTTATATAAGTAACTTTTAAGGACTGAAGGAAGTTCAAGATGGCTAATGGAAGGCATTAATTTGGCGAAAAAGTTTTTTCTTTCTAAAATCATCTTTTTTGAGTTTTAATTTAAAATTCTTTTTGTGTGTGCTCACTTTAATTCATCATAATTAATCATATTAAATGTACATGGTTACGTCATTTTTCTTTTGACGTTCGTTCAAGACTTTTGAATCTTCAAATCTAACACAGAGTTGCAGCTATCTCGGTTTTCAATCAATTAATAAAGAGTTAAATAACTATAATTAATTATTTAAAAACGTGAAAAATAAATTTTTCAAGTTTAAAAATGAATTTTAATCTCAAAAGTTAAAGCAGCGATGTTCTTTGCAAAGGGAAGGAACAGATGCAAGTGAAATCATCGCCGTAGTGAGAGTTTTAGAAAAAATATTTTTAGAAAAAAAATAAAAACGAATTTTAAAACAAAAATGAAATGTATTATTTATAGAATAAATTATTTTAAAATTTAAAATTAGTTTTAAAGAAATGCAGAGGAGTGGAATGACGCCCTGCAGAACTGAACAGCAATCAAAGTGTTAAAAAATATATATTTAAAAAAAACGATTTAATACAAAAATGGTAAAGTAATTTCTTTTATCAAACATGGTTTCCATAATCATAGTGATCAAAAGCTGTTTTTAACTTGTGTCTAAACTTATATTTAAATTTGGATTTAAATTAAATATTTACTAATTTTTTTTCCTAAACATAATAAATGGTGTTTCAGAGCCTTTAAATTATCCTTAAGCCTATTCTCTAAATTTCTTTTAATTTTCTTTTGAAAGTAAATTTCTCGCATCACGAAGAGCGTATCTGGTCATCTATTTGCATTGGCAAGGATTACCCGGGCCATAAACGCTCAAAGCGACTGCGTGCTCGACTTGTAGATCAATGCGAAGACTCGATGTGTCACTCCATTCAGCCCGAACAATAACAATGATTATTTGAATAATTATTTAAATAATCATTCAAATAATTATTACAACTTCCAAAAATCGAGCTTGTATTCAGCGTCAATGAAGTGATCACACCCGATGACATAGCAATCTAATTTATCATCTCTTGATATTTAATCAGGCTTTCACACGATGGACGGGCATAAAGATGATGTTATCTGCATCATCATCATTGTTGTTCTTATCTGCAGGACGTACAGCTTTCATGTATTCCAAGAGCCTCGTATCATTGTCGAAGTCTTGCTAGCGTCATCTAAGCTAGCTCTCAATATTTCACGAAATCATTTTTTGTTGTAGATTTTCAATATTTTACGTGTAAATTTTTACTTTTTCATTTTTTAATTATCGATTTTCATCATCATCATGACCCACAAGCTCATCATTTATACGTACACTAATAAAGCCTTAGGATAAAAATTGATTTTTGAAAAATATTGGAAAATCAAGCGACAGCCATTCCCACTAGCATCCTTTCATCATCATCAAGCTTAATTTGAAGAACATCTACCAGGATTTCATGCTTTGTACTCTAAGCACTTTTCAACAAAATAAAATAATTTATTTTTATTAATATAAACATTATTTTTGCATCCTTTTCGCAAGAGCATGTTCTTTTGTTTGTTTAATTTTTAACGGGTTTTTCGGGATTTAATATTCTCTTTCCGTGTCTTTTTGAAATTTCTCTTCCTGTTATGATTGCACTGTCGACACGGTCGGCCGTAACTTTCAATTAATTTCTCTCAGACGCATGCAGCAAACTGCAGAGTCACAGCTAAAATATTGTCATTCAACACCCACTCAGAGAAATATTCTTCAAATTAAAAGTCAACTCAGAACATATCTGCAAATCATTTTAATGAAACTGCTCCCAGCCTTCGAGTGCAAGCGGTGCTTTTGAAGCGGAACGAAAATGTGCAGTCTGAGTGGCCTCGAAGCCCGTTCGGGTTATACGCCACTCTATTAATGCTCATCATTATTATCATTAGTTATATTATTTTATTATTATTATTAATAGCAGTATTATCATGGTTATTTATCCTACTATTATCCTTCCTTGCACAGCATTTAAATCTCGAAACAGAAGGTCACTCACTCGAATCTCTCGTACTCAGGGGCGCAGATAATGCTGCCTGCACCGGCGCATCTGGGTGGGAAGTCGACGTAGGAGAGTTTGAAAGGCGTCTGTCGTCGGGGTGGTCGCTGTGGTGGCTGCTCCAGGTGTGGCTCGTGCGGCTCGTGCGGCTCGTGCGGTTCGTGTGGCTCGTGCGGCTCATTTATTGGCTCAAAACGTCGGTTGAGTGGCTGTGTGGTGATGGACCTGGCATCAGAGTGAGACTGCAAGGAATGCAGTGGAATCGGCGAAAAAGACTGCGACTTGGAGCTGCTTGCGTCCGAAAGGAATCTGAAGTCGCTTTTTTCTTTCGGTGGACGTTTTCTCGTGATTTTCAAAAAACCTGTTTGTTTTTCTGGTTTTTGATTCGAGTTTTGTCCTGCTTCAAGAAAAAGATTTGTGAGTTTTTGTGGGTCATTTTGTCCTGTTTTCTGATTTTTTGAAGCTTTTACATGGCATTCTTGTGGACTTGAAACTGATGTCGAAGGCAATGGGTGTCGTAGTTGTTGCTGTTGTTGTTTTTGATGAAAAGAATGTTGTTGTGGTGGATGTTGTAGGTGTGGTTGTTGTTTCAGTTGCTTTGGTGTGTGAGTTTGAGGGAAAAAGGAGTAGACTGTCGAAGGGCTCAGAAAGGACGGAGAAAAACGACGTTGTCTTGGAAACGTGGAAAAGGAAGTTTTGTCATTTCGACGTTGTTGTTGTAGTAGTATTTGTTGTTGATGTTGTTGTTGTTGTATTAGTATTTGTTGTTGTTGTTGCAGGTATTGAGCTTTATGGTATTGCTGTCGATGCAGCCTTTGGTGATGTTTGTTTTGGGAAACATGGTGTTTTTGTAATTTATTTTTTTGCTGGTGTTGATAATGATGGATCGCATGTTGATCGTAGGCTTGCTGGTCCTTAAAGACATGCTGTCGATGTTGTCGATGTTGTTGTTGTTGTTGTTGTTGTTGAGTGTTTGCTGGTTGATGATGGTGTTGGTGATGATGGTGTTGCAACGATTGATGTTGTTGTGGGTGGTGGGTTTGTGTTGTTGGCGGAGTCTCAACATAAAATGTTGGTTTGTTGTTGGAAGCAGTGGTGTTGCTGGTGTTGTTGTCGTTTGGTTCAATGATGTTGTTGTTGTTGCTACTATCAGTTGTCTTGTTATTTACATTAATGACATCACAAACATCGTCACCAGGAAAGTTTACGTCGTCAGTGTTTACGTCATTTGGGTTGTTGTTTTTGTTGTTGAAACTTGTTTTGCTGAAGCTTTGGTTACGGATAAGGAAATTTGGATTCGAATTGAAAATACTGAAACTACTGTTGCCTGTATCGGGTCTGTGGATTGGTTTCAAAAGGTTTTCTTGTTTTTGTTGCTGTTGTTTTTGTTGCTTCTGTTGTGGTTTTTGTTTTGGTTTTTGTTGTTGTTGTTGTTGTTCCTGTTGTTGTTTCTGCTGTGGGATGTTCAAGCGTGAAAGAGATGGTTGCATGTGTGTTGTGTTTGTTGCTGTTTGTGGCGAGTTGTGTGTGGTTTAGAGCTTCTTGGTCATGCTGTAGTTGTTTCAGTTTTGATCATATTTTTTCGTTTTGTGCTTTTTTTGAGTTATTACATTCTTATTATCTAATAATACTTTGTTTTTGAGTTATTGTCGTATAGATTTTGTTCGTAAGTGCTGTTCTTAGTGAAAAATATTGCTGTTTCAGAATTCCCTTGTTGCCAACTTATTTTTCCAAACAGTAATTTTAAACTTTTATGTTTTTAAGCTCAATGCAAGATTGAATCATTTAGAGCTCTGATTATTCACAGTGCACACCAGAGGATCATGATTCTCACCCCAAAGTAGGACATTCCGGGATGTCTAAAAGTTATTTATCGGCTTTTTGTGATAATTTTCATTTAATGATATTTATTTTATAAACAGTCTTAAATTGGAAAATGATATTTTGGTTATTCTTAAAAAAACTTGTTTTGAAGATTTTTGTATTTATTCAATGTTTATTTTCATTTTAACATTATTTTTCCTTTGATCAAAAAAGTATATTAGGACTGTAAGTTAGTTTTAAAATGTTCTATTTTGTCAATGTTGTCAAACAGTTATCCTAACTCATTAAAAGACTAAATCCAACATTTGCATCCAAACCAATCACCTATCGAATTTCAAAAAAACGTTTAAACATGTATTATTCTTTCAAACAACTTTCAATAACAATTTTCCAATTCAATAACCCTACAACTTATCAAACCATAATTTCGAAACAAATATACATAAATTCAATACAAATAGGACTTTTATTTCGGGTCTAAACATAGTCAAAGCACCAAGAATTCTCTCCCGATACCCTCGAGGCGATCTTTCTTCCACCAAAAACCTGCATTGCACGCAGTCATCGCGCTATTTATAGGTATTTGAGTCCTTGTTGGGTACTCGTGTCGGTGGTCAAACGGCTTTATAATCCACGCGTAAAGAACGCAAGTGAAGGTGGTGTTGAGGATCAGGGTGAGCCCTTTGAATGGCCTTCAGAATGACCCTCTGATCCAGTTTTTGAGAGTCAATGAACCCACAATTCAGTGCAATTCAATGCACATTGATGCAATTCACTTGAACATGACCTCAAACAACACAATAAAATAAAAAGTCTCCTTAATCATTTGATTAAGTATAGCTCTAGATGATAAACCACAATTTGAAAAAACGTAAAAGAAAATAGAAAAAAGAAAGAAATACATCAATACATTAAATGAATTTATTATTATTTCAAATGCAATTTCTTTTGATCAATAACTGCAATCTACAACTGCAAAAATTTCTTGACACGCGTCAAAAAATGGAGTTTTAAAGTTTAAATCTTCAAACTCTAAATCTCAACAGCCATTCATTCAGCGCTCAATGCGTCGTTTTGGAGAAAAATGACGGGATTTGTTCTCGTGACATTTCCTAAATGTCGCTCATCAGTCTGGCCAACAACAAGATTTCAGTTTCGTCAGCAAATTGTGAGTTTCGAGCATTTCCATCTTTGTTTTTTTATTATTTTTTATCATTTTTGTATTGTTTTTCAATTTTAAAAACTTGTTCTAAATCAAAAAACACCGTTAAGGTTGATTAGAAAATCAAAGTGACAGCCAATAAGAAGTTCTGGGAAAAAAAATAATGAAGAAAAGCAAAAAAAATAAATAATTACAGCAACACTGTATTAATGTTTTGCCTGTAGTTAAATTCAACGCCTCTGAACCTACAATGGTTCCCAATCTAAGAAAAAACAAATACGAAAACAATAATAACATGGGAAAATCAACTAAAAAAACACAAAAATAAAATGAAAAACAACAACCTCATGAAGAAAAACTAAAAACAAAACAAAAGCATGAAAAGTTAAAACAACAAGCTTAGAATTAATTATCTCCAAACGTCACCACATCAGACTTTTAAACTTTTAAAAAATAAAACTAAATGAAAAAATTTAACTGAAACATTTAATCTTTGAAATAAAATAAAAAGTATAAAAAAACAATAAAAAACTGAAAACAAGATTTTTTAAAGATTCGAAACAAGCAAAACACTCATGAAACGACAAAACCAATAAAACAAAAAAAAAATACAAAAAAATTACAAAAACAAAACAACAAAAACCTCAAACATGAGAAGAGCAGCAAAAAGGAAAGCTACTCAGTCTCATAATGACTGGCGAGTTGAAGGAAGCAAGACAGAGAGGCCTTGCTTGATGGATGCAGATAGACGAGTGGAAGAGCATTGTGGCGTGGAAGCGAAATCAATCAAGAAGCTTCTACTCTGTAGGTGTGTGTCTTTATGTGTGTGTGTGTGTTTGTGTGTGTATGTGTGTGTGTGTGTGTGTGTGTGTGTGTGTGTGTGTGTGTGTGTGTGTGTGTGTGTGTGTGTGTGTGTGTGTGTGTGTGTGTGTGTGTGTGTGTGTGTGTGTGTGTGTGTGTGTGTGTGTGTGTGTGTGTGTGTGTGTGTGTGTGTGTGTGTGTGTGTGTGTGTGTGTGTGTGTGTGTGTGTGTGTGTGTGTGTGTGTGTGTGTGTGTGTGTGTGTGTGTGTGTGTGTGTGTGTGTGTGTGTGTGTGTGTGTGTGTGTGTGGGTGTGTGTGTGTGTGTGTGTGTGTGTGTGTGTGTGTGTGTGTGTGGATGTGTGTGTGTATGTGTGTGTGTATGTTTTAGTGTGTCCGTGTTAGTGTATCTGTGGTTTGGTGTATTGTTTAAGCACAAAGGAAATAAGCCCTTAATTGAGAAGAACGGGATTGTGTGTAATGAAGTTGATAAATACAGGGATTAGAGGTTGATGCGTGGGTGGAGAGACGTGTTTCGGAAGGTAGTGTACAATGAAAGAAATAAATAAAAGAATAAATGGAAAATCAAAACTTACAAATGTCAACGATTTAAACAGTGGCACAAAGATATTTCTGTAAATTATACTTTAAATGCAAAACAGATAGAGACATATAAAACATTTACATAAAATAGAATCTTAAAATGAACTTTTAACTTCAAAAGTTAATATTTAAAACTTTGAAATTTACGGCAAAAGCTTTAATTAATGTTTTATTGTTTGTTTATGCAAAACCCACTTTTATTTTATGAATATTATTCATAAGTTTCCGGATGAAACTGGAATGAAAACGCTGTTTAACATGCAAAGATCCTGAAAAAAAGGGTTTTTTTTAAATTAAAAACGGGTTAACAAAAAAAAAGAAAATTCGGTTATTAAAATAGTCTTTTCACATAATCCTAAAGACATTTTGAAAGATTAATTGGCTGGTAGATGAAACGTCAAAAGATGATTATTTGGTTAAAATTTGATTTAAATACATTCAATGTTACAGTAGAAAAAATATTATTAAAAAAACGATTTTTCAAATAACTTTTGTTGAAAAGGTAGTTCAATTTTTAATCAAAACATCAATCTAGCTGTAAAATCGCATCGCAAAACTTTAATTGTACTCTTAAATTTAAAAAACTTTATTTTTCATGAAACGATTAAAATATTTTATTATTAAAAAGTGGTATAATATGTTAATAAGTTTTTTCAAATGATTTTATCGATTTTTAACGACAATTTTTATATGGAAAAAATGCTAAAATCTTTAAAAACTATTTTAATGAATAGTTTTTAAAAAAATTGTTCACTAAAGTATTTTTAATATTTTCTCAAAATTTAATTTCATAATTTGACATTTTGAAGCCTTTTCAAGATATTTTCAAAAGTACGAATAAATCTACATAATAATCTAATCTTACGATCCAAAACGACTTTTCGATACGTTAAAGCATCAATAATGAATCCGAAAGAAGATAAATTACAAAGTATTACATTTACATTTTTTCACGTTTAAAACCTGTTCCCAACATACTTTTTCAATTATGCTGTCTCTTATCGTTTAACGACATCTTCAAAATACATTGTGTTTCTTTATATTATTATTAAAGGTATTTTTATTATTTACTTCCCTTTATTCACACAAAAAACATTTAACAAGTTGATTTTAGTTAAATGCCTGTTGCAGAGCGATTGATCTAAACAAAATATTTAAAAAAAAAGATGATAAAGAGAAGACAACGAAGATGACCAACCTTCACCCGGTCTCTCCCGGTGGACTTGTTGGCGCAGTGGGGCGTGAAGAGGCCTGGAGGAGGTTATCGGAGGCGAATTAAGTTTCAGACGAGATGCATCAGTGCTCTAATGAGAAGCTTAGTCGTGCTCTCTGGTGGTGAGTGCTTGCTTGCTTGGTAGTGTATGTACTGCTGGTGGTGGTGGTGCCTGGGGTGAGGAATAAGTTGGATGTTGAGTGCAGTGGTGTATGCTGGTGGTGGGGGAATGGATTGGATGTGGAATGCAATGATGGTTGTATGGTTGGTGGAGAAAACTGGGTGGTGGTAAGTGAAAAGTAGGAAGGGATACAAGTGATTGAGTGATTGATGATTTGATGATGTGTAGCCTTGCAGAAAAGTCTGGTAATGAAATGATTCATCAAAAGGAAGAATGCAATTGAAACGGAAAGTCCTTGGAAGATCTGGTGACATCATCTCCTTCAGGATGTGGCCAACACAAAGATGCAAGGAGCGCCTGCATTGTCTCTTTGCCTTGAAGTAACTCTCAGATTTGTCGCTGTCACATTCTGATTCGTCGCACATGAAACAGTTTTTAAGAAAAATTAGATTATTTAAAAGTTTTTTTTCTTTTGTCTAATTATTAATCAAAGATTAATTTATTTTTTATTCTCTTTCCATCGTCCTTTACGCTAGTTTTCCGTTCCATCACCCCTTCATGCAATACTCAATTGAGTGTTCTCATTCAATCAGTGAGGCTGAATACCACATAGTTTTGCCAATTTTCTTTTGCAAAATTTAAATCTTTTTTTATTAAAAATAAGGCTTTTATCAGTATTGATAATTCATGTTTAAATATATTTTATATATATGATTCCTAGTACTTGTCTTGATACATTTTATGATATAGAAAATATAACAATTGAATATTTTAAATTCATCAAAAATGAGAAAAAAATAGAAAAATATAAAATGGATTTTTTTTAATCTTTAAATACAAAATAAACGAATAATTAATCGAAAGAACTACCAGAAACAAATTGGCATAAAGTGTGAGCGAAAAGCCTTATAATGGGGTATAAATGTGTGTTTACTGGTGATGGAAGGGTCATCGGGATATGGGGATGATACTGTCCTATCTGAAAAGAGGAAAAACTTTTAGCAAATAGTGTGGAATGATGACCGTAGTAGTTTTCACCAAATTCCACATTTGCATCTGAAATAAAATACTAATGTTGTTTGTATAAAAATATAAAAACATAGTACTAACATAAAGGTAATAATACTGAAAATATTAATATTGACACTGATATTTAAATTATTAAAAATATTTTCGTGCTTAGGAATACTTTAATGCGTATTATTATTGCGATAATTTATTTTTGAAACAATTGTTCTCGTTTTCAGCATGTTGCTAGAAGGATCCTCACTTTAAACATTAATTTTTAACTTTAGTTTTGTCCTTTATGATAAATTGCATAAAATAAAAGAATCAAACAAAATTTTAAATTATGTATGCCTTGAGGCCATTTTTCAAATAAAGCTTTTTAAAATTTCCAGGTTTTTCTTTATTAACTAGTTTGCCTACATGGCTTCTCGTTTTACTTTCATTATTTTCTATTCATTAGCAGTCAATCCATCAATTTGTTTTTCATCTTTTTCATCACTAAGCTCTCGTCCATTTCCTCCCTACCCCTCTCCCGGTACAACTCGTTTACATCCAATCTTCCAATCGCTAACTTCTCTAATGGAAATTGATTCATTTATTCATGCGATCACTCATATTTTCGTTCATTTATCCATCCCTCTTTCTAACTTTCCATCCATCCCTCTTTCTAACTTTCCATCCATCCCTCTTTCTAATTTTTCATTCATCCATCTATCCATCCTTCCTTCCATCCATCCATCAATCCATTTATCTTTCCATTTATCCCTCTATCCATTTGCTTCTTTCACTAACTTTGCCCTTCCATGTGTTCTCTCCTCCAATCACTCATCAACTCATCCGTTTACTCATTTAACTACCTATCCAATCATCAATTCTCAACTATTCCATCCACCCTTTCACCCATTCCCACCTCTATCAACATTTCATCTCCATACTCCTTCACTCACTTCTCTTTTCTTCATTCACCCAATCCTGATACAAATGGCATATTTCAGGGATTTATTATCAGCAGAGTTGAGCATCCATTCCACCCTCCTTCTATTTTCCTATTCACTTTTTCCATCTATCATTTCCAAGCTCCGGATTCCATCATCTTCTCTGTACACACAATCTTTAAATGCGTGTCTCGAAACCCTATGTAACAATGTATATGTGCGTGGTATGTATCACTGTATGGCTTTATCTGTACGTTTGTATGTATGGCTGTGTATGAATGGCTGTGTATGAATGGCTGTATATGTACGTGTGTATGTATGACTGCATTTGTATATGTTTATGTATGCTTGTTCTTGTCTGTGTGTAACGAGGCGTAAATATGGTATTTTTCTTTCTATACAGGAATGAAGAAATATATTTATTATACAAATTCTGGTTGTACAAATGCTAAATAATAATATTTTAAAACACAAAGCTTAATATTTGAATTAATCTAAAAACAACCTAAAATATTTTTTTAACACTTTTTTTTAGTAATTTTTATTTAGCTTTTGGAAATGCATTCAAAATCCATTTTTTCTATATATTTGTGTATTCATCCATCGATCCATCTATCTGTTCATCTATCTATCCATCGATCCATCTATCTATTTATCTATTCATTCATTCACCACCATCACTACCACCATCAACACTACCACCATCACTACTACCACCACCACTGCCTCCACCATCACAAGCTCATAATTGAATGTAGTGTTTATGGCACATGTAAGATTTGTTGATGGTGTGTTTATTAAAAGAGGGTGAATAATGGAGAAGGGAGAAGGGGGGAGGGAGAAAGAAAAGGTTTAAGAAGCAAAAGGAGTCTAGAAAAGGGGTCAAGTATGGAGGAAAAAAAGATGGTTTGGAAGAAGCGTGAAAGAAGCCCTTATGAAGTTTGATAGGAGGATGAAGGAATGTATGGAATGGTGGAAGGGAAGGTCGAGTGATTAATGAAGATGGATGAAGTAATAGATTGATTGAAAGTATTTCATTAAAAAAGAATGTTGACACTGGTGATGATGATGATGTTGATGATGATGATGATGATGATGATGATGATGATGATGATGATGATGATGATGATGATGATGATGATGATGATGCTAAGTAAGTGAGGTATGATGGTCATGAGGGGGATGATAACACAATACAAAACAACGATGAATATTATTAACGTGGGTGATAAGGATATGATGATAATAATGATGATGCTGGTGAAATAATAATTATGATATGATGATGATGATGATGATGATGATGATGAGGATAATGAAGATGATAGTTACAAAAATAGAAAAAACGGTGGCTATAACTTTAAAAACAAATAAGTTTAACATATAAATAAGCAAAAATAACTCACAATTTTTATTTTATTTTAAAATAAATACATTTTTTATTTTTAGATTAAAAAAAGATATACTTTCAACACTGTTTGCTCTTCAAAGACCACAATCTCGAGTTTCTCTTTATGAACACTAATTAAATATAATTTTAAGTTTTAATACTTTAAAAGTCTTCATAAAAATTCTTTTAAAAATAAATATATTTTTCAAATTATTTTTTTTTTCGAAAAAATTATTATTTCAAAGTCTAATAAATATTTTAAAACTAAAAATAACAAAATAGTTCCTATAAACCATAAAAAAATTATTTTTTAAATGTTGAACTAGTTCTAGGTAAATAAAACTAGGTCTAGGAAAAAAGTAATTCTGCGAAAGAGAGTAATTCTATGAAAATCATTTGTTTTTGGGAAAAAACAGTTATATAAAAAAACTAATTTTAATAAAAAGCCAAGTTTAATGTTACAAAATTCAGAAATTTTCTTAGCATTTAAAGTCATTATTTCACGGTTATGACAGGTTATCCGCTAATGACATTCACAAGACGTCAGGCCAGCTTGATCGATCGCCGCCTCTTAATTTGATGCAGCTCCTCTCGATGATCGATGCACTGATTTGTCAAACGGACGGATTAATTATACAATTCTGCAGAAGAATATTTATTCTTGGATAATTCTTTATTTATTAGAAAAATTAACGATGAAAAATGTTTTTTTATTCTTATAAGTTTGTATGAAAATATATATATTATTTTATTTCATAATAATACATACATAAAATTTTTATTTAAAAAACCCAAAAAATTTAATATTCAATCTATCAGGAAACTTATTGTTTTTTAGCCCGTATTTAGATAACAATTAATCCGTATAAAAAGATTTTAGATAAATAATATTCATGAAAATGCACTTCAAATGTATCTTAATAGAGCGGTTTTGAAAAATAAAATATAATTTGTAAGAGGTTATGCCTTCAATATTTTCCAATCGATAGAGCTTAAAACGCTTTAAACAATACTTTATAATACGTCTGACATTCAAAAAAACAATTATTTTAGACGTTCCGAAAAACTTCGGTGTTTTACGATAGACAAAAATGTACATAAATATACACACATGCCATTTTTTTGGAATAAATCATAAATCAAACACAACAAATAACTTGTGAATAAGCCAATAAAAGCGTAAGGCTTTTGTAGAAAATGACTTGCTTTTTAGAGACAAGCAGGTTTTCAACAAGGTCTTACATTTTACGTTTTTTCTATTTAAAAAAATCTATATTATTCACATTTTTTATACAATGAAAACCACAAAATCGAAAATGCTAAAAACGTTGTTTTCGCAATTGTTTGAAGCATGACTAGTTAGGTTGGTCAGTTGTGATGAAAGTCTTATGAGGACAATAATTCCAAGAATGTGTCTTTTAGTTTCAAACGCATATGAGACTACTAAAACCACATAATTTCATGCAATGAAACAGCTAAAACTCAACACTGACAACACCAAAACTACTAAATTGCCTTCTATCTCCATTGCAAAACCCTTCCACAACAGACACATTGCCATCTTTTCTCCCGTCACAACGAATCGAATGAAAATCGCTTCAGCAAACATTGTCATCAAGCATTGTGTTATAAAAGTGTCATCCATTGTCATTGGCGTATCTCACTCACACATCTTTTCATCCTTTAATCTCACTATTACTTATCAAGTATTTTTAAAACAACTTTTTAGAGTTTTTTATACAATTTTTTGAACTTGGGAATCTACGGAAACCAAAATCTCAATTCATTTTATTAAAAAATATTTATTTTATATACTTCATTTAATATATTTTTGTAATTTAATTTTTTTTATCCTTTTGTTTAAAACATTTTCTCCATCTTTTTGTCGAATATCCCGGTTCCTTAGCAATTTATACCATGCTTGAATATTCAAGTTTACACGGGTGTGATGTGTGTTCAAGTGATTTAATTAGGCTCTTATTTAAGTTGGAAATTTAATTAAGGCATTCTTTGGTAGTTTTTTATAATATTCTTTTGTCAGAAATTCGATTAGTTTTGACCGACTAAAACTCACTCCAGTAGACGTGTTCATGGGAATGTTTTATTGCTTTATGAAGTAATGATCAGAGAAAAATGTTTTTTAAAACGCTATTGTTTCTACAACATAATTCAATTTCATTTACGGGAATTGTTATACAAGCTGTTTAATCTAAAGAAAAAGAAAAAAACAATAAAAAACAATAAAACTTCATTATAAGGACACATCAAGAGGTATTAAAGTGTGCACAGAGCTTCATCGAATGCTCAGATGCAAAGTTGGAGGACTTGAAGCACGCCAGGATTTCTGAGCATCTTTCCTAGAGAAATTCACACAAACACACTTGAACATATAAAAAGCATTAAATTATTTATATATAAAAAATAGATAAACGTAGATAAACACACTTTTTTTAGAGAAAAAAGACTCAAAAATAGAGATAAATGAGAATATAAAAATATTTAACGCAGAATTACGCACAAAACGCATCTAGACGAACTTTATAGGATGCAATCAATACTAGTCATCTTTGAATAAGCACACACACTCACACACACACTCACACACACACACACACACACACACACACACACACACACACACACACACACACACACACACACACACACACACACACACACACACACACACACACACACACACACACACACACACACACACACACACACACACACACACACACACACACACACACACACACACACACACACACACACACACACACACACACACACACACACACACACACACTCACACACACACACTCAAACACACACACACACACACACAGACACACACACACACATCTGAAGAAATATCTTCAAGCAACAGTTGTGCACTGGTGTCAGAATTCGTGTTATGCCGCCTTAAAATAAATCAAAACGTTGCGCTGCATGAATAATTCCATGCAGTTAATTGATTCCAGAACGAGGCGCTTATTCCAAATCTGAAAGTGTTTGGGAATTTTCATTATCCAGTTTAAACATTCTATTGAGGATACAATGTGTCATTGACATCAGACGATTCTCTGAATTTATTTCTCCATTCATTCAGTGGCCTTGAAGCTCGTTAGGGTTTACGTCGCGCCTATAACATTCGTTTTTGTATTGTATTATATTGTTTTTTTTGTATTTATCCACTCACCTATTCATCTTTCTATTAAATCTTCTTTGTTTTATTTTATCACTTTTCAATCCCTCCATGCAATCACACGCCTAATCCTCGATTTGCTTCTCCATGCACCGAGACAGCACAATAAACAACCTTTCAACCCGCAAGCCGCATTACAAGTACTTGAAGGTTTGTGTTGAGTGGTGAGTGGCACATCCTTTTTGCAGACAGGTTGAAACGAATAGCATTCTGAAAATTCTTGCACCAATTCGTGCTTTGTTTTAAGAATGATTGGAACAAATAATAAAATTTTCTTGGTTTGAATAAGAGATTGAAGGAGATCTTTCCGAGAAAAACTAATGTTTTTTACCTTCTAAATGTTTAATGATGAAAAAAATTTCAAGAGATTTACTTGTATCAATATTTAAAAGCTTTTGGTGAAGAAATATTTTCTTTAATTAAAAAAGTGTTTCAAGAAATTTATTTTGAATTTAAAGTAGCTTCTTAAATATTTCCGATCTTGTTTTTACTGAAGCTACATAAGTAAATTTAAGTATAAAAAAATTAACGAAATTTTGAAATACCCGAGAGGTACATTAATAGTAAGATAATAATAAGGCTGAAAAATAGAGTAAAAAGTTTGAATATTAAATGTAAAAGTTTAAATAATTTATTTTGATCTTGAAAAACTATTTATCAGTGTCATCTGCCTATCCGAAAGGTCTTAAACGGTGTCAATTAGCAAAACTTAACACGTTTATAAATCTCACTATACCGTTTGAAATCTAGCAAGATTCTAAACCAAGATCTGAAGAAATCTTGAATGGCCTCTACTAGAAGAATAATTTATGACAAAATCTCATAAAACTTACAATTATTAGTAAATCCCTAAATTCACTGATATAAAAATGGTATGGGCACATGAAGACACTGGCTGCTTGACAAATCTAACCACGCTATTTCATTCAAGTAGCTATAATCCACTCCAACCCCATTTAAAATTCTTTGAACCTTACATTCAATTCCATTAAAATTAAATTTAACAGCTTTTAAACCAAAATCGTACCTCTCAAAACCTCTCAACACTCTACCAACACTTCAAACAACCCCAATCTCAATAAATTCTTCCAAAACAATTTTCACAACTTTTTCCATCCATCCACCATCCCTTTTAATTAACGGTTATGACGAATGGACTCCCAGGCACGTCCCTCTCCCCCCACTGCACGTACAACTGGTGCTCCCCTTTCTCCTCGGGAACGTAGGTGACGATGTAGACGGTTTGACGGTGTTTCTTGTAGGACAACTCTTTGACTGGATTGCCGCTTGGTGATATCATCGCGATTGTCAAAAGCCCGTTTCCTGGGGAATCAATTAAAATTAATAAAATTATTTTTAAAAGTTAAAAAAATTTTTTTAAACGAATATACGATTTTTTAAACTTTAATTTTGAATATTAATTAATGCAAACAAGCCAAAAAGTATAATTTTCCCAATCCAGAATCCACATTCCTCTACCGAGCCACCTAAAACTACCTCACCATCCATTCACCACCGATTCACGCCATCAAACCTGCTTCCTTGATATCCACGTTGAATGTTGCAGCCCGGTTGACGATGCTTTTGCTGCTGAGTCCCTTGCCCTCCACTCCAACCTTCGAGGCGTTCCCGATGAACTGTTTCACCTTGTTCGTCTTCTCGCACACCTCAACGCTCATCGTTGCAGTCTCACTAGGGTCTGCGTCGTCACTCGTGTCTGCGTGGCAGATTTTGAGACTTATTTGAATTTATTTGAGCGCTCTTGAATTTGAGAAAAGAGCGCTATAGAAATTTATTTGACTGATTGATTATCGATTTTTTTTAAATTTCATTAATTTATTAATTCATCCATCGATCCCTCATCAATCGATCCATCCATCCATTCATCCTTCACCTCCAACGACAGCTCTGAAGGGACACCCAGGCACGTTGACGTGGCAAAAGTTTAATTTGATGATGTAGACTCCAGGCCGGGATGGAATCCACTCAAACTCAAAACCACTCTCTAACTCTTTGCAGTTTATTATAGCCTGTTGTTGAGAGGTATGTGGATGGGCTGGGATGAGTGAATGATTGGGTGAACGGGTTGGGATGAGGGCGTGATTAGATGAATGGGTTAGGATGAGGGAGTAATCAGGTGTAGGGATGGTTTGATAGACACCAATGACCCACTCCACCCACTTTTGAGGGCCCTTCTACAGTGACCGACAGAATGCCGAAACCTGCCTTCTCCGTGTCTACTAGGAATTTGCAGGGCTTGTCTGAAAGTAAGAAAAGTACTAAACTCAATTTAATTGTATTTCCAATGTATGATTGATAAAATAGTGGATCATTAAATCATATATTAATTTTAAAATATAAATTGTTTGGGAATAGTATTTTGCATTACCTACAGATCCTTGCATCAGGCCATCGCCAGTAGCTCTGATCAGAGCAGGGTCGGCATCCAGGCTTCCTACCACAATAGACATTGGACTGTCGGGGATGCTGTTTTCATTGAAGGTGGCGTACACCCAGTATATGCCGTTGTTTTTCGGAACGAATCGACACGAGGTAACTTCGTTGTCGATCTCTTGTAGCAGAAGTTCGTGTTTGGCGCCATTGGGGGCAATCACGTGGCCATCGAAGTCTCCGTTGGTTGCGTTGTTGTTGAGTGTGAAGATCACCGGCTTTTCCGCCTGGGGATTGGAATATAATTTGAGGGTTGATTGTTTGAGAAGAGGGTGATTCTATTAGATAATATTTGGCAGAAGTAGTTGATCAGGAATGAAAAAATAAAATATTGCGATGTTTTAAAGCAAGTTTTGTTAGGCGTGTCCTCAAAGCAACCTCGTAGTGGTCTTTCAAGCCATGCACCGTCACCAAACTAGCTTCTTTGCAGAGTTTTGGAACCTTTCAAGTTTTATATTTATATATTTTTGTGTATTGCATTTCGACAAATGAGCATGTAAGTTAAAATTATACTATAAATAATTTCATTTTGTATTACCTTGAATCTTTTTGGAGATCTGGGTACGTTTTCTCCATTAAACATCACACCCATCATGTATTCGCCCTCTTCTTGCACTTCATACCACACCTAGTAGAATCAAAATCAGTAATTAATCTTTTTAAATATAAACTTTATTCAAACTAATGAAAGTTGTGAGTAATTAATTTAAAAGCCTGTTAAGACAAAAATATAGTGTAAATAGTCTATCAAAATTGTTATTATAACGAAAGATTGACTCCAAGTGTTTAAGCTACTTTCTAAAAAATGTTTCGATGTAAAACTTATGAATATTAATGAGATAAGTTCAGACTAACTGTGACGAATCCTGTTCCAGTGTCGTGGAGAGATATTTTAGCTTGTGAGGGTCCATCAATGCCTACAGACAAAATTCCAGCCCCGGCTTCATGAACGTATACATTGAAGAAGTCTGTGGAAAGGCAAGGAAATGGGAATGTTTTTGGTGATCATGGTGCTGAAAGAAATTAAAAGTGTAGTTTCATGGCTTGTGGGGAAAAACTAGAGACTAGGAGAAGATAAACTTATATTTCGTATCATTTTTGCAGTAGACAAAATACTCAACTAATGTTAAACAGTTTTATAAATTCACAAAAACTCATTTACTTTTTCTGTCCACAAAGCCCAAGTCACTGCCCTGTCCCCAAAAGTCGATTCTGTGAGCGCCCCCTGGAACCTTCTCAGCAACTGTGTACTGGAACGGACTGCCTGCAAGAGAAAAATATAAATTGTGAAATAAATTTATTTAATTTATTATTTGAATTATTTACGCATTAAAACTTGATCAATTAAATTTCTGTTCTAAACTCTTCACTAATTTAAATGTTAGAAACTCTTCGATTCTTTAAAAGTCTAAAACTAATTCACAATTTCATTCTTCAAAATTCTGAAACTAATTCACAATTTCATTCTTTAAACATCTAAAACTTTTTTTCTATTTGATTCAAACCCTCCGGACCCGTAGCCACACCAACCTCTGATGTGGACCCCCTTCTGCTTGAGACTGATGACGTTGAGGCCTGCCTCGAAGGGCGTGATCCTCACTTCGAACAAACTCTCGTCCTTGTCCCTCACCTCGCAATCGTCCACCGTTATGCTCGGAGTCGATAGGTAGGCGGAGAGGTCGATTGGGTTGATGCCTGAGCGAGAAGTGAGAAGTTAAATATTTTATTATTATTAATTAATAATATAAAATGTTTTCAAACAAATACTTGAGTTATATAAAAAAAAAGATTCTTTGGATGAAAAATATGATAAAAATGAACGTTTAAGAAGCGCACCCTCGGCTCGCAATGCCAATCAATCACTGCGAGAAGCTATTAAAAATACGTAAAAAGTGAAAAATGACTAGCTACGGCACCTGGAAGTTTGATGAAGAGGGCGGCTGTTTCTGTGGTCTTTAGTGGCACCGCTTCTTTGAGTTTGATGCTCTCGACTTGTCTTTTTTTCCCGGATGGCTCCCCTGTAACGCTCAGCATGAACGGACTGCCTGGAAAGGAATACAAGAAACAAAGTTTTTGAAGAATATTTTATGCAGTTTTCAGCAAAGCTTTGTAATATTTAAATATTCAATTTATAGAAAAGGTAATTTTCCTAATTATGTTGCAAAAACAATTGTATTCTGTCTACCTCATTCACTACCACTAATATTTACCTACCCTACCCCCATCTCTCCCCCCCCCCCCTTTCCATTTTCTCACCAGTCACATGGTCCGGTCCAAATTTGACAGACATGACATAGATTCCAGGCTCGTGGGGACGGTACATTATGACGACTCCTTCACCCTGACTCAACGTCTTCGACTCCAGGTCGAATGTGTGACTTCCTTCAACGCTGATACCCAAGGCGCCAAACCCTGGTAAAAGCATTGTTAAAAAATTAATTACATTTTTGATTTCTTAAAATGCTTTATAAAGTATTAATAATAAATAAATAATTCATTGAATAGTTATACATGAAAATGAACACTGAGTTTTCACCTGCATCTGCCAAGTCAAGATTAAGCTCGTTCCAAACTCCTGATTTCGCCTCACTCGTGTTTCCTGTTACTTTCACCTCAAAAAAATATACAAAAATAAATACATTTGAAAAAAATAAATAATTAAATGGGTTTTTCGTTTCGAATTAATATTCCACTACTCATCTACCGATTCAGCTATGCACTTTTATAAAAATTCATTTATCCATGTTTCCATCAACCCATAACTTCTTTTCATATATTTTTTACTTAAATTTTTTTTACTTGAATTTTTTCCCTAACACACCTTAGTTGGACTGCATAGTTGCATGTCTCCCACGTGGATTTGGAAAGGGCTTCCCATCACACTGTCTCCCTCCTTCATCACCTCCACCATGTAGACTCCCTTGCTCTTTGGTTCGAAAGAGGAAATGCCTGAGGGTGTTGAAATGATTGGAGAATGGAAAGCTGAGTTTGTGAAAGGATAAGCTGGTGAATAAAATGACTGAAGAAATATGATTTAAATATATAGTGAAGTGCTTACCAACGACCTTCAACAAATGCAAAAAAAACGAATAACCAAATAAATCGAAATATTCTCACAAAAGTGCGCACACACACCGAGTTTCTTGTTGTTCATCCTCTTGAGGGTGACAGGAACGGATCCTCCGTCGGGACTTTTCAGCTGACCTGAGAGGTTTGCCAGCTTCATGTCAGGCCCTCCCAACGGGTAGTCGCCGAAGGCTGGTAGGTTGATCACCGATCGTTTCCTCCCATCCCCTGGTGTTTGAATTGAAATATTTGAATTTAGTTGTTTTTTGTCTAAAATTTTGGTTTATATTAGTGTTTACTTTTCATAATTATTAATGAATATCTTTTTTCTTCTTGCCATATTGTACATGCCTTCTCTGGAGCATGGACGATCATCGATATAATCAGTGCATGGAGTTATATGCATGAAAAATGCAACATTTTATTATTTTAAAAATATTTTTGAGAGGATTTAATGAAGCCTAGAAACATCAAGAGCTGGCAACAAGTTTCTAAACCCGAATGTGTGAGAATCTCATTGTGCACACTTCATGCAACGACCTTCAGAGTGCGTAACAAGCCAAAAGAATATGAAATAGGAATATAATAATAAAAATAGGAGTAACGAACAACGAATAAAACTAATAAAAAGAAAATAGTTCCACAATTGATAAGAATCATAACTGGCGAGAGTTAGGAGAGATTTTACATATTGGAGGTTTCGTATGAAACAATCTTTTTAGAAACTTACACTTCCTTTGTGTCGGTTATGAGTTTTACTGAGAAACACTTATTATATGAATCAACCACGTATACAAACACACATAACATACAAACACATACAGACACACACACACACACACACACACACACACACACACACACACACACACACACACACACACACACACACACACACACACACACACACACACACACACACACACACACACACACACACACACACACACACACACACACACACAACAAAAACTGACCCAGAATTTTAGCCAAGAAAGGAGATCCCTTGATATGCTGACCTCCCCTTTTTATCTCAATGTGGTACTCGCCTGGTGTCAAAGCTACGTAGGTGCATGTCTGCCAAGCGTAGTTGAGGGGGTTTCAAGGGTTTGGGAAGAAATAAAAAAATGCAATAAAATTAAATAAATTATTTTAATATTTCATAGTTTAATGACTGTATTTGATTTATATACATTGTGAAAATTTTATTAAATATAATTATTTGTGTGTAACTTCACCTAATGGCTCGAAACATTCAATAATAATGTGATTAAAAGTCATAAAGACTTGAGAAAGTTTTGAGAAAATAATGATTTGGGAGGAAATAATGGAAAGTACACACGAGTTGGTTATTTTCGTCCAGTCGTTTCTCCACTTTCACATCTCCCTTCGGCCCCTCAACACTCACCTCCACTTGCTCTGCGGGAAGAGCACTTTTGAGTTTTGTTTTGGTGAGAAAGCAATTTTTTGTCGATCGAATATTTCATATTTTGAATTTTTTATAATTTTTTTCATTTTTTTAGTGTGCTTTCAAAAAAAGATGAAAAAAGTGACTTTTATTTTTTTAGATAAGTTTTCAGCCAAATATTAATGACATGTAATCTTTCAAATCCTAATCTATCAATTCATCATGCCATCTAGACTTCAAAACACGTGTTTTATCGCATTCCACTCATGTAGATCTCGTCTTGGGTCGTCACTTCTCGTCAAACCTCGACTTGCGCCGACGATTTATGTGCCAGAATGAATAAATCCATCAAGAAAGCCATTAATTAACGTATTTTCAGCGTAAATATCCAGAAAATGGATTCGAAACGTATACGGGCCTAAAGAATTGCAAGAATGTAGGATAGTCTATGCTTTTGTTTGCAGATGATTTTGTTATATGTGAAATTATATTTGTAAAACAAAAAAATCGTGATCAGAAAGTAAAATAAATCTTGTAAAAGAAAAAAGTAAAAATACATAAAAAAGTAATAAAGAAACAAAACACGTCAAGTTTTCCTTTTCTCAAAAAATGAAAAGCTCGAAAAGAAGCAAAAAGACCATAATAACTTTTACGATATCGTGAAAAATCCCAAAATAATTAACATCTCAAAGTTTTTTTAATTTCTTACCAGCGTGTTCGCCACAGACGACATAGAAGACGAGGGTTTGTCCACGGGAGCCTTTGTAGAGGCCTGTGCCGTATGCTGTGATGGGGTGCTTGCCTTGGCTCGAGTCAACGTTGATTTGTACTGGAAAGCCTGCGTTGTTGGTGGTGCTGAAGATGGCTTGTTGGTGCAAGGAGGAGTTTGTGGCGATTGGAACTTGTGTTGGTGGATGAAAATTTGATACTTATAATTTATGAAAAGTTGCTTTGGTCATGGATCTAAAAATTAGGAAAAAAACAAGCAAGTTCTAATTTAAAAAGTTGCCAACAGGCATCTAAGCTCTATACTTTAATTTTTTTTAAATAAGCTCTGAAACAGTGGGACTTTTCCCTAACTGACAGCATTTCAAACGCACCCATCAATGCCACTTCATTGTGAACTAAACTCGCCTGCAACAAGCCGTCCTCTTTCGCTGTGTAACTGTTGAGGATTCAAGTATTTGCAGGTCTATCATGATTTCATGTACTAATATTATTTGCAGATCAATTAAGAATTGTTGCTTTATTTTTTATTTTGTCTTTTATTTTATTTTTTAAACCTTAGAAAAACACAGAAGGTATTAACAAAGGCGACTGCAGTGGAAAAACCCTTCAAACTTCATTTTTATTGTTAATTTCAAAGACTCGTGAAAAGCAGTCAAACACGCACAAATCACTCATTCACACATTAAAGCAAGTTTACGTAAATACCAAAAAAACTAATCTCAAAAACAAGAGCAAATAAGTTGGCAAGAAAGGCCAGACCTGATTGAAACCGTTCCATCTTCGTTGTTTACGATGTGAGCATCGCAAGGCATTTTCAAAGGGCTTCAGAGGTTGTTTGCTGGTGGGTTGAATATCGGGGGTGAGAGAAAGATGGGTGGGTTGTAGGGTGGGAAATAGGGGTGAATGGGTCAATGAGTTTATGAATGAATGGTTGGGTTGATGAGGAAATTGGAAAAAGAAAAAAACGGATAAGTGATGCATGACTGAGTACAGAAGTAGTTAAATAAAAACCTAGATGGATTATTTAAGAAAAAAGGGAATTGGATAAGCAATGAATGATTCTTAATACAAAAGGCAACAATTTCTTCTCTAAAATCCTCCGAATAAAAATATATTTAGTTAATAAGTTGTTTGCTTGAGCATGTGAAAGGCCGTGAGAAAATCATGGCAATTACTCCCATGCATGGATGCTAAGGTATCGAAAAATAGAAAAAGTTTAGTTTTTAAATAATATTCATTAATTTTTTTAATTATTAGTTTATAATCTCAAATTATATTTAAATATTTTAAAAATAAATACCTTTTGAAGAAAGAAATCAAAAACTTGCAAACTAAAAAGGAGCAAGATAATTTGAACCTATCAATTTATCTAGGTACTTAATTCAAATTTTAATAAAATTTAAAACTTTCAATTTAATCCACGTATGTCCAATAAACTCGAGAAAGCAATTTCAAAAAACCTTCAAGTAATAAAGCTAACAATAGTTCTAAGAACAGAAGTGAGTAAGAAATTCCAATTAAATATAATGGTAGACACGTGGAAATTTAATTAGAATGAATATTTCTTCAACAAGTTAAAGATGCAGAAAGCTTGGAAAGAGAGAGAGGGAGGGATGAAGGCTGGTATTGAAGTATCAACAATTGATGTGTTACTGTGTGGTATATGCTAAAAGATTTCCGAGCATCAGAAATATTTGGGATACTCACAAAATATGTGCTTTTAATTTTTCACGAAATATTTATACTAGTAAAAAATTTATTGCTACTATTTTATTTTTAAATCTATATACACTTAGATAGCTGTAAATCAAAAAGAATAAAAAAAACTTCACTTCAAAGAGTCTAGTAAAAATTAGAAAATATAATTTTTTCACAGTTTTTAAAAAGTTCAACAAAAATTGTGAAAAACTAAAGTAATTGTTACAATAAAATCGTGCAAATAATAAAGAATATATTTCAATAAAATCTTTTAGAATTAATCACAAAATACATTTATTACTTTAAAAAAACAATATAATATATTTTTGTTGAATGTTCAACAAATAAGTCGATTCAGTGTTTAGTTATGCACAATGAAGTAACTTTTTGGGAAGAGTGCATTCAATTGAGTTGTTAAAATACATTGTATTGTATTGTATTGTATTGTATTGTATTGCATTGTAATTGAGTTGTTAAAATACATTGTATTGTATTGTATTGCATTCAATTGAGTTGTTTACCGGCATCGCTACAAGTGAATGAGGGCGTATCGAGTTAACTTTGGGGGAACTTCGCTTGGGGAGGAACCTGAAAGGGCGCTTAAAGTCTTTGATCTCGCGTTTTGAAAGCAATGTGTGTGTTTGTCTTTAATTTCCTTTAATCTTTTCTGTATATAGAGCAAATGCATGGATGTAAACGCCTTCAAACACACAAACATGGACACACACATACACACAAACACAGCCCACCACACACACATAAACACACAAGCCAACCCACTCACAAACACACACACATAAACACCCACACACACACACACCCACACACACACACACCCACACACACACACCCACACACACACACACACACACACACACACACACAGACAGTGCACTTGAATATATTGTGGTGGTGTTTTCCTTCAAATGCCTCTTCTGCTGCTGCTGCAAATTCCATCTTTAACACTCATCTCCAGCATCATCATCATAATATCTTGCTACCATTATCATAACTTACCATAGACATTGTTTTTATTTTATTAATCATCATCATCATCGCCTACTTCATCACCAACTTTTCCTAATTTCATCACTTCCATCAATCATCATCAGCATCACTCATTATGTTATCACTCATCTCTTTCAACACCCTCATCATCATTTTCATCATCATCACCATCAGCTAAATTTATTTCATCATCATCTTCGTTATCATCATCATCATCATCATCATCATCATCATCATCATCATCATCATCATCATCATCATCATCATCATCATCATCATCATCCTCGTTATCATCATCATCCTCGTCATCATTTTCATCTTCACAGAAAACATAATCTCCATCAGATGCGATAAAAAAGGGATTAATTCTTTATTAGAATACATTATCTCAGCTCTTAGTTATCATCATCACCCCGTTATCATAATCACAATCATCATCACGATCATCATCATCGCCATGGGTCCCATCAGTTCTCATCGTCGTCATCATCCTCAACATCACCATCTCCGATTTTACAAGCTCTTAATTACAACATTATCACTCACAATAACAAAACTGATTTTTGTTTTTTAAAAGTTATTAATTTTATTTCATGAAACAGTTTCGTTTATATGTTCTCGATTAAAGTAAAGAGATATTGGAGTTTTAAAAAAATGAATATTGTTTAATTTTAATTGTATTACTATTTATTTTATGTTTCATTGTAATTATTATAATTTATTCTTATTATCATTTTAAATTTATTTCTTTTTCTTTTTAACTATTTTTTTTCACCTTGTTCAGGCTTACGATTTCATGATCCTTCATAAAAGCAGACTTATCTACTTTTATTTATGCAATAATAAATAAAACACAAAAATATTCTTCCTTCGTCGCGTTTTTTTTATCTCTGAAACATTTACACGTTCATTTGCTTCTTTTTCTTTTTTTAGTTTATTTTGTTTTTCATATTTTTTTAACGCCAAAGTTTAACTTTGGTTGCCTTATTTTTCTCAGATGTCGAATGTGTATTTTATAGCTAGCACGGCGCTGTGTAAATATTTTTTCTAATACTTTTTGAAACTGAGTGTCTGTTCACCGGAAAAACGAATTTTCAACGAAAACAAATCAAACATCGTTAGGAAAAAAATTCATTTCACGAAAAAAAAATTAAAACCCCTCGAGTAGTCAAAAAAATAATATATTGACATTAAAAATTGAAAATGGAAGTTTTCAACTATTCAAATGCTGCTACAAGTGGAACTATCTTCAGCAAATGATGCCACAAACTCGGAGGGATGCAACACTGTAAACACATCAGAAAACAAATTTATTGAGACGACTTCAAACTTTTGGCCCTATTGTTGTGGAGGATTCAAGCATTTTAGTATTGTTTCGCGGCTTTTTATATTATTAACAAATCGTTTTTCTTTGAAAAGTAACACTGCAGTTACCGACACGTTATGTAATTCTCCACAACTGACTTTTATGGAGAAAGGTGAGGAGGCGTCTGGAAGAGTGCTACTGTACTCGTTCTAAGGTTAAAAAACAAACTTTTTTTTATATAATTATGATTTATGAAAATAAAAAATATTATTTTTAACTTTTGAATACTGATTCTTTTTAAATTTTTTGATTGAATTAAATTATTAGTTTTAAAACAAAAGAAAATATAAATCAAGCGAGTGTGAGAATGTTTTTTGATTAACCAGGGTCTTAAACGAGAATCTTCTCTAGAGATGTTGATGTGTTGGAACCATGGCAGCAGTCACTCAAAATAAAAACTAATTTTAAATATTGTTCAAAAATCAAGCGCTACGTTGAAATAAAATGACGGTAATTGTGGGAGAATGTGTGTTTTGATATTTAAACATTTCAAATATAAAGCCTAAATATAAATTTAATTTCTATATTTTTGTGTATGTTACAATTTGGTACATGACATTTCACATTGACATTTTATCGATTTAAAAAACTAATCTATGTGAATTTAATATACAGGTAAGTTTATTAAGTATAAATGCTTTAAATATTTTAATAATTTAAATGTTAAATAAAAAAATATTGAAATTTGATGAGTCAGGACAAGTTTAATAAGAAATATAAAAGTATAAAACATAAATAAAATCTAATTCTAAGTAATAAAATCAAAATTGAAAGGTGTTTATAATGGTAAAAAGTATATAATTCAAGATTCTTCAAGATAGTGGAATGAGAAAATATCAAATGGAAAGCAAAAGATGTAAGAGGATTAAAAAGTTAACGATGCAACTGAATTCCTGGTGTTTTGAATTCAAAAATAATAATGGAGAAAAGGATGATTACTGTAAGAATGATGAATCTAACGGGTTGTAGAGGTTGTAGGCATTAATACCATTTTGTGTGTTGAGGTGTTTTGTATAAATGTACAAATAGACAAAATAATCATGGTATATATATGCGAATTAAACTCGATTCGTAGTCTAATTTGTGCATTCAAGCATTACAATTCTAAATTCAAAGCGAAAAAGACTAAAACAAGAAAGATTCGCATCAATAAACTAATGAGATAATGAATAATAATGAGCTGATGAACAAAAATGAGCTCATGAATATTTATGAGCTGATAAATATTAATGAGCTAATAAATAATAATAAGCTCATAAATATGAATACAATGAGCCACGAAAATATTCTTTAAAATTCAAATTGCCAATCTAAAGACACAATAAGGACAGAGTTTTACGGAAAATTCAAGGTAAACGCTAGACGAATTGGCACCTTTGATGGATATCTTTATTCATTGAAATTCGATTTCTTCCCATTTTGTAGTTATTCCTATCAATTCTATTTAATAATGTTTTGAATAAATTATTCATATTTTTTCGATCCTAATAAAACTAATACTAAGTAATTATACTAAAAGTACTATTTAAATTGTTAATACTATTAATAAAATAATTTAATTATTTGTTTTTTTTATACAATTAATTAATAAATTTTTAATACTCACAGTAAAAATATTACTTTAAAAACTTATATTAATTGCTTTAAACCATATACCTATACCATATATATATATGCTTTAAACCAGCTCGGTAAATTCGATGCGATGACGAATGCTCAAAAAGTAACTAAAAGCGGGGAAAATACAAGATCAAAGAATTCACAAACTAAAAAGAAAACAATAATACAAAATAACAACAATTTTCAAACTTTTGACTGAGTCAATACAATATACAACACATTTTTGAAACTTTAGCAAATCTATATACTACTTTTTTTAGCTAAAATATATTTTGAAATAAATCAATTCTGGTTATTACGACTCCACAGATTATGCTGAAGTCATCAGCTTCATCATCATTATCATCATAATCATCATCATCATCCTCATCATCATCATCATCATCATCATCATCATCATCATCA
Source organism: Piscicola geometra (assembly GCA_943735955.1). NCBI lineage: Eukaryota > Metazoa > Annelida > Clitellata > Hirudinida > Piscicolidae > Piscicola > Piscicola geometra. The sequence goes on along the minus strand of OX030966.1, from coordinate 6,506,903 downwards.
TCATCATCATCATCATCATCATTATCATCCTTATCATCATCATCATCATCATCATCATCATCATCATCATCATCATCATCATGGTGAACGGGTAGCTGAGTCGGCAACGACTTTCGGCTTGATCAATAATGAAAGGTCCTAGGTTCGTGCAACCAATGCCCTAGTAACCAAAGGCCCAAATGAAAATATGCAGCCTAAGTGGCCTGGAAGCCCGTTCGGGTTATACGCCACTATAATAATGCTCGTCATTATTATTATTATTATCATCATCATTATTATCACATAAGAAGTAAAAAAGATAATAGTGGTTTAGTACCTACCCGATCCACTTATTGGTCCATTACAAATATGATGATGATGCAGTGATTAGGGTTAAGTGATTTAATGCTTTTCAATGTGATTATGGTGATCTTTGAGTTAATGATAATGATATTGTTTGGAATAATAATTATTATGTTAATGTATATTATTATTATTATTATGACGTCATGGAAAAACTAATTCTACATGTGAAAAATCCATTCGTATGTGCTTTGATGATGGTAAAGATATTATTCTAACTAAGATATTCAAAATATTTTAAAAAATACATTTTAAATTACTTGAATACTTTTTTTAATTAAAGTTTTTCAGCATTTTTGGATACACCTAATTAAATCCCTTCTGCTCCAACCACGATTAACACCATCTAAAACGGTGATGTGACCAGCGTTCCACCCCTCCCACAAACCACATTCTAACCACTTTTTCAATCACCACCAGATCAACTTCCATCCAAAGAAGCCAGGTACTTCTTATCCAAAAAGAGAGAAAAACACTTATGACTGGATGGGATGGTTTAAGGAAAGAAATGAATTAAGGATTAGAATGAGTTAATTAAGATATGAAAAAATATTAATGAATGGCAAGATCTAAAAAAAATTAGAACAACTTTTAAGAAATAAACCCAACAATCAAAAGCTACAACTCAAGCCATAAAAGCAGACAAAAGCAACCGGATGGGAAGCAGGAGAATAAGCAGGAGGGGGAAGAATGCTTGGAGGTAGGTGTTTCCTGACAAAGCCACTGCACACAAGACCACCAGCTGCACTATTTGAATGCACGTGAAAATGTGGATCCGTCTCTGGGGAACTGTGCGCAGGTAGTGAGTGGGTGGGTAGGAGGCCTGTGGGGAGGATTGTAAAAGCGTGAAATAATTTTTTTTCATAAATAAATTAATCCATCAGCACTTTCTGCCACGTCACCTGCTCAGTGACGAGGAGCATGATCCTCTCGAACAACTGGTTCTTCCTCACACACATCGTGATGCCGATGTAGAGAAGGAGGCCGTTCAAGACGGGTCTGTAATGGTTCGATAATGCATGTTTTTAAACATGTGTTTTTTTTATACATTTTATACATTTTTTAAAGTTTATTTTGATTCAATGCTCAAGAAGAGTTTCAATTATTTATTGATAATGACTAACCATCTATTCCGCTTATAAATATTAATAGAATTTCAAATACACTATAAAAATACTAAAATAAATAATCACCGTTTGTAACAAGCGGTAAAAATATAAAACAAAAATTCAAAGGTTGAAAAGACCTTGGGATGTAGTAGAGAATCTCGAGGACTGAGAGGGTCACCCCGATCATGAGATGACTCATCAGACCGGTCAGTCGTGTCTCGCAAACCGCTATCACCCTTGTTGCGTGGGTGGAGAGTGGCATGAGGGTAGGTGGTTAAGTGGTGGATGGATAGGTGGTGTTCGTGTGATGGTTGTGTGGGTGGTTAAAGGATGGTGGCTGGGTGGGTGAAGAACTAGATGGTGGCTGGGTGGGTGGGGAACTAGATGGTGGCTAGGTGGGTGAGGAACTAGATGGTGGCTGGGTGGGTGGGGAACTAGATGGTGGCTAGGTGGGTGAGGAACTAGATGGTGGCTGGGTGGGTGGGGAACTAGATGGTGGCTGGTTTACAAAACCATTTCATAATTCGTTTCTCACTTTTGATTCACTTTTCCCTGGTCGACCCTGTCTTCCAACTCAGCCAAGGCGATGATGTGGAGGGGGGTTTGTGGCAGGGAGGGCTGGATGGGTGGGATGCCGCAGAAAGCCAACACTCCGTTTATAATCGCAACCACCATCAGACTCCAGTGCATCGCTTGGCTTTTTCGCAGTCTGTAAGTTTTTAAAAAGTTTATAAAATAATGTTAATTATGGGTGATTGTGGATTTGTAAAAATATTTCCAATTAAAAAATTTAAAATGTTTGTTTTGAGCTTGAGATTTATTTTTGAGCAGAGATATTTAATAAAAGATTTTGATTTGCTCAAAATATTTCTATTATTAACGGCTTTATCGCTTTACATTTCAACAGCCCATCAACACTCCCCTCCATAAAACAGAACACACCTGTTCTCCCTACTGCTGACGATGCTCTCGACGACTGACTGGTTGATGAAGAAGAGGAGGGAGAGAAGAAACCCGAAAAAGAAGGATGCCACAAAGACTTTCCAGGTGCAAGGGAGGAAGATGATGAGGTTGAAAGCTGGTTTGTAGTAGGCAGAGCTGGGGAGGTTGTCGGAGGAGGCGAAGAAATATGACTTCTTCTCAGTGTAGTTTATCTGAACTCTGTTCACTGGGTAGTGCAAATATTGGATGTTGTTGGGTTGATTGAAATTTCAGTCATGAAAGAATAATGAAAAGTTGGTTTTAAAAAATGCTAAGAGATTTGAAATTAAACAAAAAATTATTTTTTACAGTTTTTTGTAGTATTATTTCGTAAGTCTAATTTTTCATGATATTTTTTTATTCAAAAAAGTATATAATTCAATGTGTTAACTTTAGATCAAATTGATTTTTCAATGTGGAATAAATGTTGAAACCTACATTTGATATCTTTAAAGGCAAAAGAGCCCACAAACGAGAGCACGAAGACAGACATGGGCAGTGAGAGATCCGCCAACAACGACCTCTTACTCGCGTTTAAAAAGGGTCTGGGGGATGAAAAGAAAATTATTTTTTTTAAGTTTCGAAAAATGTGGAAAAGGGGGAAATGGAAAAGCTTCACAGGTTTGAAGAGTGTAGAATAAATATAAGGTCTCAAGATTTTCAATAAGTTTTCGTTGTTAAAGTTTGAAAATATTAACAATTTTTTACAATTTTATTATTTATTTCACTTAGTTGAAATAAAATATTTTGAGTAAAACCGACGTTTTAGTGAAGTTGTAGAGAGACAAGCTCAACCAAAGAGTCGCCAACGTCAACAACAAACACAACAAGCTGCTTTCTCGAGAGCAGTTTGTGTTGTTGTTATTGTTGTTTTGGACATTTGAATTATTTTTGTTATTGTTAGAATTTGTTGCAAGAATAGGAGTGTTAGTGGGTTTTTTGTTTGTTCCATCTTTGTTGCTGTTTACTTTGCTTCCTTCACCAACAAACGATTTTGTATCTGAATTATGAGTTGTGCTGTTGTCTTTTGTATCGCTGTTACGGTCGGTTCTCCTTGATTCATCGTTCGCCTTCTTCTGGCGTTTTGTTCGGGTAGTTGCGACATCGCGCCTAAATATGGCTTCCTTTTTGGATGCTGTTTTACTTTCTTTGCTCTTTCTCACTGCATTTCTCCTCCGCAGAACTTCATTTCTCTCTCCATTCAATCGATCTGCAATGGGTCAACTCTTTTGTTTCATATAAATAATGCATTTTAAAACACGCACAAGTCCACAAAACATCCAATTTCCACAAAAAAACTGTAAAAACAAATTTAAAATAAGAGTAATTAAAATGAAAGAGTTTAACATTTCGGCATCAAATAAAGGTTTGAAATTAAATGCCTCACCTGTGTTCCCAAGCGGCCTTGATTTTCCCATATATTTCCGTATTTTCCGGAGATTGTTTTTGTATATTTTGTTGTATATGTTATTGTATTTGATTCGGTTATTGTTGTTTTTCAATATTCTGCTTGTGTTTTTATTTTTATAATTATTTCTGGGATACTTGAAGTTGTTGTAATGGTAGTTGCTTTCACGATAGTTGTGGTAGTTGGTGATGTTGTAGTAAGGCCTGTTGACTGGATGTCTGAGGAAGGAATTGAACCCATGCTTGTGTGGTTGCGTTAAAGGATTCCTTCTCTGCCCCTGGGGATCCAACAATTGGGAATGAAAAACTGCCCTGGCGCTCCTTGGTACCCCGTTTTTATCTAATTTATCATAGCTGTTGTTCTCATTGTTGCTGTGGTTGTTGTTGCTGATTGTGTTGCTGTTGTTGATAATGTTGTTGTTGTTCTGTATTGTTCTAACGATTGATGACACAGTTGGGGTTGTTGCATGAGACTTGAACGCTGGTTTTTTCTTTGATGCTGACAAACCGCTTATAGACTTTGAAGAAGCAACACAACTCACGGAGTAGTAGTTTTGATTAAAATCTGGAAAAAAAATTTACGATTTTGTAATTTTTCGAAGAACTTACCATTTACAAGCATGATCAATACGTTTATGGCGTGAAAAGAATCAATAAGATACAAAATGTGGGAAACATCGTGAAATAATTCTAAATTGTTACATAATTTAACTATCTAAAAATATTCATTTGGAAATTCACGACACGCGAAAAGCTAATGCAATAAAACATTCTTTTTTTAATGCGAATATTACATTTCTAATGAAAAATTGAATTTAACACTTTCTTCAATTGGCCCATTAACTTGTGGCCTGTTTGGAAAAACTTTTATCGTTTTTTGGCACTTTAATTTAAAGTTTACAATTTATCAAATGCTTTATATATGTTATTTATTCTATTTGAAATTTTCATCAACATCATCATTTTAATCCTTTTTACTAGAATCATTTCCACCTCTTTCTCAACATTAAAGTTGTTCTAATCTGACTTTAACACTAAATCCACTATCACCACCACTACCAATACTACTTCCACAACCTCCATCACAACTACCGGCAGCATCACCACCATTCTCTCACCATTTACTACGTCTCTGAAGGCATACACCATCAACACCACCGCCATGAAGATTGCCAGCACTTCTTCCACCGACCTATGGAATTGTTTAACAAATTTTATCAATAAACAGATAAAAATAAACTATAAGTCAAAGTATTATTTTTTTAATCACAATTTTTTAATAAATGACTGAAAAAGTAATTATTTGTTGATGGTTTGTCAGCGCTCAAAGCTGCCAACCTCGTTGAGAGCTTCATGTACTTTCCCAGGTCGAAGAAGGCGTAAAGGAGGAGGAAGCCCGCGTTGAAGATGCCAGTCCACGCATAGAACGTCTCAAACTCAACGCCCATCTCTTTCGAGGCGACGTACGTTACTGTGGTGGTTTGTGGTGGTTTGTGGTGGTTTGTGGGGGTTTGTGGTGGTTTGTGGTCGTTTGTGGTGGTTTGTGGTCGTTTGTGGTGGTTTGTGGTGGTTTGTGGTCGTTTGTGGTCGTTTGTGGTCGTTTGTGGTCGTTTGTGTTAAAATGTTTGAAAACAGCTTGGTAAGGGGTATTTAAAAGTTAGAAAACAAATCAAAGGTTTTTGAAAAGATTTGTGAATATTTTGGTTGCATCTAACTCTTGTTGAAGAGGACCAGTGGAGCCGTGGTCATGAGGATCGTCATGGGCTGGCCGCCTGCCAGGGCGTACAACACGCCACCTATCGTCTGAGAAATCAGCGTTTTTCTGACGTCTGCGTAGCGAAATAATAGACTTGAGATGTTTTGGTGCTCGTTAGAGGGCTTGATGCAAGGCTTATATCTTCGTAAAAAATTAATTCACTTGAATAAATGAGCCAAATAAAAAGTATGATTTTGTAAACCTATTCTGCCTTCTAGTTCTAACTCATTTATTTTACTTATTTATTCCATTATCCATCAAACGCTGTTCATTCAGGCTATTCCACCAAGACAAGCGTTCTTCACGCACCAAAGTAGCCTCCGGTGACATCGTGGTTGATGGTGGAAAGGGCTACCGCGGGAAGGAGACAGGCGAAGAAGAGAAAGAGGGTAGTGCTCAAAACCTTCCTGATGCTTTGTCTGTTTCTTAGACCTGCGTGGTTTGGAGAAGTAGTGGATGGGAACTAGTAGAGGTGTTTTGAAAGGGTCGTAAAGGGGCTTAAAAAGGGAAAGCATTTATAAATAATAATTTAAAAGACTGTTGAAAAAACATAATTGTGACAAACAAGCCATGAGAGTGATGCGATGTTCTTTGCATTAAGATTGGCTGATGCATTAAGCAATAAATAAAGTTAATGAAGAAAATGGCAATTGAAATTGAAAATTGAACAATCTCAGCTTAAAACACCTTCTGTGAAGTCAGAAACGTAAAAAGGTTTTCTAAGTAGGAAATCCTTCTTGATGCCATTGAAAAAGGTTAAATTCTCGAAACTAAAAACTCTCAAACAACTTTTTTTTGACATTTGAGTATTTTTAGTAGTCGTGGTTGAGAGGCTGGTGGTGGTTGGTGTGGTTGTAGTGGTGTGTTGCAGTTGCTGGTCTTGGCATTCAATCGATTCGAGCTGGTCTCGTTGCAGTTTTTGAGGCTTTTGTGTTGCTTCCACGTTGTCGTCGGGAAGGGAAAGTTTAAGTTGTTTGAGATATGGCTTTTTCAGACTGGCATTATCATCATTACTATCTTTACTATTATGATTATGCTTATCATTACTATCATCATCATCATTAGATTCTTTTGGATCACAGAAATGAATTTGAGCTTCGTGTGGGTTTGACGTTTCGGAAGTTACATCGTTGGAATCAGAAGAATGGGATGAGTGAGGATGTTGGGATTGAGGTTGGATTTCTTGGTTGTTTTGGCTTTCTGGCTGCGTAAGTTGGGATGGGTGGTTTTGGGAAAATGGGAGGTGTTGCGGTGGAGTAGAGTTTTGGGGCTGGTGTTGCGGTGGAGTAGAATGTTGGGGCTGGTTTTGGGGTGGAGTGGATTCCCCGGGGTGGAAAGCCAAAACATTGGTGACGTGCATCGAACCATGGAACCACTTGTGCTTGCGAAGTTGGTTGATGAAGCTTTCATGCGGTGTCTTCGAGACTTCTTTCTTGTGCTGCACAATTATTCCATGTTTGTGTCCTGGCTCGTCTATGGCGTGGCTCTTGTTGTTCTTCATCGTGACGCTCCTAATCTGCGATGGATTGGAGAAAAATAATTAAACAATATTTATATTTTTGAAAATCAAAAGTTTGTTTTAACGGTTTTTTTGGAAAAAGAATTTGTTCAATTTTCAAAATAATTGAAGTAATTATCTTTATTATCATTAGTTCACTCACTCTCCTAAGCTGGTCAGCAAAGTTGATTCGTTGGAAATGCGAACGTTTAAAACTCTCAGTCAACTTGTTTCTTCCCCTGCTACTCAAACTTACTCTATCTCTGTTGCCATGACACCTGTCATCCCTGCCATCTTCGTCCCTTTTGTCCCCTTCCTCTTCTCCTGAATCTCCATTACGGGAGCCGCCTTCCGAGTCGTCCAAGAGACGCTCTTCGTCGGATGAAGCGAGTTTCTTGGTCAGTCCGACGTAGTATTGCCTCAGCAGTTTCTTGAACTCGAACTCACTGCTCACCGCCAACAACTTCATCCTCAAACTTTCGTCCGAGAAAAGAGTCGAAAATGTGCGGCCCATTTCCAGAGCGTTTTTAGTGCCTTTCTGTGAGGGATGGAAGAAGGCGAATGAATATTTACAGGACTGCGTAAATATTGAATGAATAAATTATAAATTATTTAAATTTAAATAAATATATAGAAACAGTTCATTTTGAGAATGAAGTTTGGAGTCGCTTGGAAGTTCTTAAAGTTTTTCCAATTCAACTCTATAAATTATAGACTATAATTGCTTTTGGTGTAGAATTAAGTGGATTTGTGTGAGATTATTTTGGCTTTTTAAGTTCAAAATTTTAAAATTTGGAATTTTGAAATATTTATGCAGATGAACTTAATTCTAAGCCGTGATTCAGTCTCAAATATTTGAAAACCAAACCAGTTAAAAGAATTTTCAAATCTATACTTCAATCCATCTTTATTATATTTTACTTTTTTTCTAAACATTTTTCGATTTTTCCAGCTGTTCAAAAATGTATTTGGAATATTTTTCTTTACTTCTTATTCACACACCTTCCACTCTCATTTTTCCCACTTTTCAATCCTCACTTCTCATTTTAATCACTGTATTTTCTTTCAAACTTCTTTCCACCCACTCACCTCTTTGGTGGGAGTGACCACCAAAATGACGAATTGCGCTTCTTGACAAGTTCTGCCCAGGTTTGTGGTGTTTTTGAGCCGAGCTATGGCCACGTTGCGTCGTTGGATGGACGATAAACTGCCTCTAGGAGGGGTTGGTGAAGGGTGAGGTTGGTTGTTGAAGTGGTTTGTATGGTCAAATGCCTATATTCGAAATCTTTTAAAACTATGATTTTAATTTAAGAGAAGCTCAATCTTACCCAGTGTTTTTGTAAAAAGTTGTTATTTTTGTACCCGTGAGTGTAACATGGAAGGTTTAAGATATTTCAAATTGTTTTTTAAATCATTATAATTAGAATTTAAAAATGGAAAAAAAATGGGAAAAAAGCGAGACATGGAGATTTAGTAGGTAGAAAAAAGCGAAGAAAATATCCTAAAACGGAAGTCACTATAACTTTCCAGGCATGAAGTCTGCTAGAAAAATTCTTTCACATAAATAAGAGAAAATGTTTTTAAAAGCCTTATTTAACTCTTTTTCGAGAAATAATTCATCTTTTTCGCATGATAAGCCGTATATTTAGTTACGAATTCAAGAAAAAGCATAAAAAATACTACTTTAGTTTTTCTTATAATTTTAGAGAAAAGAATATCATTAAATTATTATAAAAACGATGAGATTTCCGGTTTCATTAAGGCAATACAAATATACTGCATGCAAACAAAACTAGAGAAGTGATCGGGAAAATCAAGATTTAAAAAAAACAAATTGTTAACAAATGTTCTAAAGAAAAAAAAAGAATGAAATTATATTGTTTAATTAAAAGCTTTTAACAATTTCATTGCATCTACTGAAGTTATAGCAAAAGAAATGATTTATATGGCTTGTGGACTGAGTATTAATCATTCCTTCCTAAAACTCGGCGTTTTATTCAGTTTAATAGCACTTCAACAAGCTAATATATTTTGATTGGCAAATAGAAAATGTCAAAAACAAACAAGTCCAAACACTAGCACCCCCGCAAAAATCAAAAATGAACAAAATTAATAAACTCACAATCACATAAAAAGTAAAAACAAACCCACAAACCCGCCACAAAAACCAAAACAGAAACACGCACATACATACACCAAGACACACACACACACACACACACACACACACACACACACACACACACACACACACACACACACACACACACAGACACACCCACCCACACACTCACACACACACACACACACACACACACACACACACACACACACACATCCACACCCACAAACACACACACCCACACACACACACACACACAAATACACAAACACACTCAAAAACACACACACACGCAGAGCATACGCACAGGATACACAGCCAAGACTGTTCGTAGTCGTAGCAGCCATTGCTGATCCTACAGCGACTCTGGATCGTGCGTGAGAGCTGGAAAACTGCAAGACAGCAAGCAATGTCAATGAGCTTTTATGAATGAATTTCAAAGAATTTGTATGTGTACGTGTATGCGTGTTTGTATGGGTGTTTGTACGTGTATGTGTGTTTGTAAGGGTGTTTGTACGTGTATGTGTATTTGGGTTTTTATGTTTTCATGTATGTGTGTTTTTTCTTTTTGTGAATGTGTTTTTGTTCGCTGGTTTGTCTTCGTGTATGTATTTTTAAGTTTCTTTCACACGTGTGTATAAATTGGGTTTTGGCTTTGTGGTTATGTGAGTATGCATTTCATTTTTATTTCTAGTTTTTTATCATTTTTAAATTTAGTTTTTTTTTAACGGTAAATAAATTCTCAACCTCACCACAATCATCACAACCACAACCACTTCTCTCCCCAACTAACTCGAGTCCTGAATAAAGAGCGACTTCTTGGCGTCCTGGAAGGCCGCAGTGAACATCTCATGCGCATGCAGTGTCCGCCTCAAGAGACACTCGACCACCGTCTCGAGGGTGCTCGCTGGAGCGTCTAGGACCAGACTCGTTTCGGAGGCGAGGAAGTTTTCGAGGTCCACCGCTGCTCTCACCTCGCTGGCGAAGTCAGTCATCGGGATTTTCTTGTGGTTTGGTGTGGTTTGGTGTGGTAGAGGGTGCTTTGGTGTGCTTTGGTGTGCTTTGGTGTGCTTTGGTGTGCTTTGGTGTGCTTTGGTGTGCTTTGGTGTGCTTTGGTGTGCTTTGGTGTGCTTTGGTGTGCTTTGGTGTGCTTTGGTGTGGTCGACGGTGCTTGGAGGGTTTGAATAGTTAAGAAAATATAAAAAATTAATTTAACAAATAAATAAATAATAAAGTTGTTGTTATTAAAATTAATTTTAGCTCATTTGCATATTGTTCATGGCGATTGCTAAAATTAATATTGACGCAGATGAATGTGGATTGATTGTTGAAAAAAAACTTCTTATTAAAGATGGTTATGAAAAGGAAAAAGTGAAGCGGTCAATGAAGAAAAACTCAAACACAAACATACACACACACACACACACACACACACACACACACACACACACACACACACACACACACACACACACACACACACACACATACACACACACACACACACACACACACACACACACACACACACACACACACACACACAACACACACACACACACACACACACACACACACACACACACACACACACACACACACACACACACACACACACACACACACACACACACACACACACACACATAAGCACACACAAACACAAAAATACACAGACAAAAGAAAGAGACTGGTAAACACAGAGAAACATGACCTCACACATGACAGTCCCTAAGGACTCGTTAGCAATGGCTTCTTCATTATTTTTCTGTATTTATTATTTTAATCACTCTTTTCGCTATTTTTGTTTTTTTTTCTTTAAAGTTCATTATTTATTTCAGCAAGAACTCATAAAAATCGACTACAATTTGAGTAATGCAATTTGCCTTTATTCCCTGATTGGAACTATCGAAGAGAACTGAGGGTCATCAATGAACCACTAAACAATTCCAGTTACCAAGACCAGTGAGGTACAAAACCATTAAAAATAATTTTTTTATTTGACGAGTTTGACATTTTTTCATCAGATGCTTAGTTTTACGTGAGAAGATAGGAAAATTGAGACAATTCGAAAAAACCCCCATCTTCAGAATTCATCGTTTTTCTATATTAATATTAATTTTTCTTTTTAAAAGATTAATTTTTCAAAGAATCATTTTTTTTTTAACTGGAGCGCTGCTAACCATGCGGATGCCGAAAACCCTTATTACCATTTCTCAATTATAGTTCTTTATTGACAAGTTTTGTCAAAACTATATATATATTAACAAAATAGAAAAAAAAATGTAAATCTGGAAGAGTTCAATAGTTAATTAGAATAATTGTTTCTTTGAATTCCATAAAAAATACTAATAAGAATAATTGTTTGTATTACATTTAATAATTGTAAAAAAAAGAAATTATCAATTTTCATTGAAATTGGATGAACACTAAAATACCTCGTATCTTGAGTGCATCAAACTTATTTCGTTCAGGCCCTCTCCTAAAAAAAATATTATAATAATTATAGCAGTCATAGTTTATTGTATTATTTCTTTCTTCTTTCACTTTTCAAAGCGAAATGTTCTCATAAATAATGAGTTATTCTTTAAAATATGGACACTTTAAAAACTTCAAGAATTTTAAAACAAAATAAATGACATTTCAGCACGAGGTTCCGCTTTCGCTTATACTGGAAGCTATAATTAGCTAATGGAGGACTGATGAAGTATAAATAATAAAATTCTTATTTGCAAATCTTCAATAGTGTCTTAAATAAACACTCTCAGAATTCATAAAGTGTTATTAATCCGTATAATTTTTTCTTTCTGAGATATTATCTTAAAAACTCTTTAGACAATTTTTACATTTCAAATAAATACTCCTCTTAAAAAACTTTATAAAATAGTTTCAAGTTTCAAATAAAAACTTCAAAGAGACCTTCATCTCCATCGTTGTAGGACTCGTTTGCCATCTCAATGCGTTCGCTATTGCCACCAAAACCTTCATAATCTTCTCTGTTCTTCCCATCAGTTGAAGCCTCCTCCTCCATTTCCACCACACATTTATCTCCCATTTCAATTTTTCTCGAAATTCTAACGGATTTCTCATTGTTTTTATCTAACGTGGTACTTGTTTTCTTTTCAATTTTCATTTTTGTGCCCTCTCCATCTGGACTGCTGTTCAAGCTCTCGATCGTGGCGAAGGACTCAGATTGAAAAGTTACAAGACTGGATGGCGCCTCTAGAGTCTCAGTTCTCCTGCTATCTCTTCTATTTAACGTATCAGCAAGAACTAAAACTGTCTTTTCCTGTATGTTACACTGGCAAATCTTCTCTTCCCCACTTCCACTCTTCTCGGCGTTCTCTTGACTGCTAGGCGATCGACAGCGTGGACAAAGCGTCAGGTTAGCGGGGTTAATCTCGAAAATCACCTTCTTGTTCTTCTCCAAATCCTTCACCAACGGTCCTTTCTCCACAGTAGCCGCAGTGGCCACTCTGTCGAAAAAGCTGATGTGCTTGGGTGCTTCTGGCGGGTCGTTGAGTCTGAAGTCAAAGTGATAGACGGGAGAAGTGGGTCCGACGTGGTCGTGTTTGTTGCTTGCCTCCGACGTTGTCCGTCTCATGACCGGTCGCTGCTTCTGCGTGCCTCCGAGCATCGAGAGAGGGCTGTCTTCGGCCGCTGAAAGCTCCCAGTTGGGCAAGAACCACGAAGTTTTGTTGGACTTGTGCATGCGGTGGCTGAGCGGTCGTGAGCTGGGTGACTGCTGATATGTGGAGAGTTTTGGGATCTTTTGGGAGCTTGAAACGAAGGGAAGGTTTTCGTGGAAAGGGCGTTGTGGCGAGGCTTTTTGAACGTTTTTGCAAGCGGTGTGAAGCGTTTTGGTGGATTGGGATTGTGTGCTTGGTGTTTGATGGCTGGTTGCTTGTGTGGATGATTGAGTGGTTGTGGATGATTGAGTTTTTGTGACTGGTTGATTAAATGTGGATGGTTTAGTAGTTGTGGCTAGTTGAGTAGTTGTGGTTGTAGTTGGTGGAATAGCAGTATGATATTTTGAAGAACTGATTAGATTTATAGATGTTACATTGGCTACAGAAGCAGCGTTGTTGACAGCAGGGAATGGTGTGATGCTTGAAGATGAAACTTCTGTTTTAGTGGTTGCAGGTGGTTTTGTTGTGTTTGTGGTATTAGTTAAAACGGAAGAAGAAGGAGTTGCTGTAAAGGTGTTACTAGTGGAAGTTGGATTCTTGAAAGATGAAGCTTTCGCAGCTGTGGCATGCGTTGAGGCAGTGGAAGTCACAGTGCCTTGACGATCCATTGTGGTTTTCAGAAGATTGGGAGCGTGAATGGAGGTTACTGTATGAATAGCAGTCGAAGAAGTTGTCAGTGCAATGTTTGTTGTAGTGGTTGAAGTGATTGGCTGAGACGACAAACTGTGGGTGGAATTAGTTGTTGCGGTGTTAGAGTTGGTGTTCGTATTCTCATTAGCTGTTGTGGTTAAAGTAAATGATGTCGTTTTTGAAGTGAAAGTTTGCAGCTCTGTGGCTTTGGTGGTGGGATTTTGGTTTGCCATGATTTAGGAAAATGTTGATTTTAAAAGACAACGTTTGGAATTCTAAATTTTTAGTTATTTCACATCATTGTCACGAAATGTAAAACTAATCGATATTCGAGAAATACTTTTAAGAATAAATAACATATTTCTTCGAAAGTTTTAAGTTTTAAATATATTTTGAAACTTTTGTAACGATTTATCCTTCATCACATAGTATTACCTTGATAAAAATTTCACACTTTTCAAACATTATTTGACTGTTATCAAAATCATTTTCTTATTTAATTTGTTATTTTTAATCACATCTTTGATACCTTAAATAATTTCAAATTTTTAAACAAACCTTCTATTTGAAAAAACATAATTTCCTATAATAACTTCACTAAATTCACGTTCAAAGTCAAAAATATCTACAGTGAAGAACCATTGATCAAAACACCATCGCAGACTCTAGTGACAGACAAGTTGTATTCTCTCAAAGATGATCAACATCTTTATACTGTGAGCAATTCGTGTATTAAGTGTGTTCGTTACAGATATTTATATACCCAATTTTGTATTCAAATCTATACACAATGTGTATACAAATATGCATATGTGCATTTAAATAAAATGATGATGATGATAATGATGATAAGGATGACGGTGAGGTTAGTAATCATGAGAAGAATGACAATGATAAAGATGCTGATGATAAAGATTATTACTTCAATTAAAAAATAATTTTTACAAATTAAAAATAAAAAACATTAAAAATATATAGGATTTCCATTAAAGTCTTCATCCATTTTTCCTTCGCCTAACTTACTCCAGATAACTCCACAAGTTCACGGGCATGCTTCGAAGCGCACGCCCTTTCGAGTCGAGCAATGCAGCTCGCTCATCCTTTCAAAAACGATTGGAGAGTTGGTGTGGCGTTTGAATCATCGGACAGTGTGTAATTAAAAGTGTTGTCAATTACTCTGAGATTATGAATAAGTGATTCTAGCGCTAAAATTCATCGTCTAGTTATTTATTTATTTTATATTTTTTTATTTTTATACGTCTTAAATGTCGTTATCTTGGGAGCTGCGGTGGTGGCGTGGTGAAGAAAGTTTGGCACGCGAGCGTACAAGGCTTGTCTTATTGATGTTCCGGCTGTTTCACAGTGGCAACAGTATGTGTGCTTGTATATGTAATTGTATGTGTGCTTGTATGTGTAGTTGTATGTGTGCTTGTATGTGTAGTTGTATGTATGCTTTTATGTGATCGTCTATGTGTAGTTGAATGTTTGGTTGTACGAGTAGTTTTATGTGCGTGTAGGTGTTTGTTTTTTGTGTGGGTGTGGATGTGTGTCTGGGTTTTTTATTTGTATGCGTGCGTGTACGTGTCGTTACTTCGGCTATAAAAAGCTGTAAATTCCGAGGTATTTTTTATAAATTTGTACATTGCACGCTATATGAATGTAAATACGTGAGTAACTTTTTGGGAAGTTTTTCTTCTTTGATTAGATTTATTGTTTATTATATACTTGAAGCATTGGGCTACTATAAAACTGGGAAAAGATTTTTTGGGATATCAATAAAGAATGTGTTACTTGAATAAATGAATAAATCAATTTATTTTTCAAATAAGATTAATTTTTCAACAGGTTTTATATTGTTTTCAAAGATGTAATTTTTTTGTGCTTGGAATGTCAAGCTATTTAATTATATTTTTACTTTTATTTTCAAAATTTATCTAATTTTTATTAAATATTTAGATGCTTTAAAAATATAAGTATATTAATTTTTGAAATATTTTAATTTGATACTCTTCATGGAGCAAAAATAAAAATCAGAAGAAGAAAAAATTTAATAAGGGGATAAACACTGAATTAAAATTGTGTCAATTTTCACATCACGTGAAAAAAATTCCAACTGTTTCATTTTCTATAATTTAAGCAAAGCAAAAATTCAAGTTTATAACTAAAAAACACAAAATCAATCTAAGGAAAACAAACGATTAGATCGCAAAGGCTAATATGAAAGATTTTCGATCGATGACACAACCATCGCGAATAGAAAACAATAACTTTTGCACTTTTGGTCTAAAAAAATTGATTTAATCAAAGAATTTTCCGCATAAATGTATCAGGAGACCCTCGAAATGAAACACCGAGCCATCGAAATTGATCGTAGATCGGTGTACAATGTTCTGCATATGCGTCAATGCTCCTTCAAACGTGGTTTCCTCCATCTTGCCTGAATGAACTAACGACAATTCCTTGCTCCGTCTTCGTCAGAATGAAACACACGCCAGAGACGCCCACAGCCACACCAAGCGGCGTCTCTTCGCCTTTCAAACTCGCCAGTTTCTTCACCAGTATTTTACTTTTAGTTTTTTCTTTCTGTGGCGCTTGGGCCGAGAACATGAGAACCCGTTTCGCTGGTGGCTCGGTGACGATGATGCGGTTGGAAGCATCGAGGGAGAGGCTGCTAGGTCCTCTGATTCGACCGCAAGCTTCGTGCTTGGCGCTTATGGCGCTCTTCAAGTGGCCACTGGTGGTGTCGATGACGTAGATGTTGACGTCATTGTCGCCTGCGTCCAAGATCACGAGCTCCTGTGGGTGGCCATCAAGTTGAGGTTTTGAAAATCATTTAAACTTTATTTATCTACAATGAAAAAATGTTTGATTTCATTTTTTGTATATTTATCATAACAAAATTCCTAAATAAGTTGTCAAAGTATTTTAACAACTTCAACTCACATCCTTACGGGTCATGGCGACGTCCACCACATCCACCAATCTCCTGCGAGAACTGACCGCCTCGAAGTCTCTCAGCACCGTTAAACTCTGATAACCACAGTCGAGAACAGAGACTTTCTTCCGCTGAGCCAGCACAGCAAACGCCGCATTACTTCTGAACCTCACCACCGCCTTCACTGCGTTCTGGTCGCTAGTCTCGATTTGAATACTCGCTTTTTCAGAGCCGTCAGACCGCATCAAAGCCACTTTATCATCGCAAGCCACCAGTAGAGTGTTGTTGGTGGTGGCACAAGCGCAAACAAGTCCCGCTACACGCACCATCGCTTGGCAGTTTCCCTGTGGATCGAAGACTTGGATGATGTTGAGGGAGGGGTCTGTGACCACCAGGACACCGTCGTTTCCTTCTTGGTTTGGTGAGAATTTGATAAAGGTTGGTTGCTTGAAAGCACCCGGTTGTGCTTGTGTGCATGATTTACCGAAGGAGTTCACTGCTTGTAGTGAGTAAGTTCCCAGTGGGTTCTGCTGCTGGAGTGGTGGTGGTGCGGGTGCTGGTTGTGGTTGGTCTTTCACTATGTCCTCGTATCTAAAAAGTCATTTGCAATCAGTGAGTATTCATAGTTGTTGTTTATACAATGTAAGTTCATAAATTAATTATTTGAATATTAACTTCTTTTTCTCCCACGTTTTAAAAATGCCAAATCATAACATTTTAATTTGCACCTTCCACTTAACCCAACAGATTCTTTAAAATGAAAACTACTAGCATATTAAAATAAAATGTTTAAAAACCAATTCTCGCCATCGCATGAACACCTTCTCTTTCGACAAACCTAGGTGGGGCGGAGTAGGATGGAGGTTGATTGGGACTGTTCAAGATTCTATGGTGCTCCTGCAACTCATTGTGCCTTATCTCTTCAATCTTGCTAGAAAACTGCATAGGTTCTCTCGACTTCAACTCGGCGGGAAGGTCAAGTTGCTGACCTCTAAGAGTTCCTCTGAAGTCAGGGTTGAAGGCCAGAGGTCGCTCTGAAGGATTTTGGGAGAAGAATAAATCGGTGGATTGGTTGGGGTAGTTGTAAGTTGCGTCTTGTTCGCATGGTTCATCGGTGTGGTTTGATGTGAAGACTTGGTGCTCGGTGTTTGAGAGAATATCTTCTGTGATGGGCAAGTAGCTTATTTCTGCCGATGAAGTGGTGTTCAGGTTGCTTACTTCATTGGATACAATTCTTCCTTCGAAGTTCGGTCGTGAGTCTCCCTTGCGAAATGAAGGCTGGAACGAGAGCTTGCTGAGCATGGCTCGGTCACCGCCGCTGGTGAAAACTTGCTCTTTCGGAGCTTCCCTTTGTTTCTCCACCCTGTTGTAGTTGCTGTTATATGGAAGAACCACAGAGATTTTGTTTGTGAGAGGCTTATCAGTTTCTGTGGTGCTCTCGAGAGAAGTGGCTTTGTTGGCCTGCATCACTAGCACCGTCGTTTGGCTCTTTTCAGTGATGTTTCCCACTTCTTCGTTCCTACAAGTGAATTTATCAGCTGCTTCTGCTTTGTGAAGTCTGCTACTAACGGGCTGTTGAGATAGGATATGGCAACTGGAGCATAGTTTTTCTGTTGTCATTCCTTTGGAACTAGCTATGGTCAGTGTGGAAGGGTTGACGTGGCATTTGCTGCATAAGTCGTTGCTGCCAACAAGAGCTGAAGACTGGTTTGAGTGCTGGTTTACGTGCGTGATGTGTGCGTGAGGATGTGAAGGAGGGTTGAGCTGGATGAATGTGGTGGGACTGGAGTGGTAGTTGGAAGGGATTGCGTTCACCTGCATGTCTTGGTGGTTGTTTGTGGAGTTTTTAGAGAAAATTCGCTTGAAAAGACTGGGAGTTTTCTTGGATTGGTTGTTGTTTTGGTAGTTGTTGTGGGAGTTGTGTTGGTTGCTGTGAGAGATGTTTTGGTGGTTGAGATAATTGTGTTGGTTGCTGTGAGAGATGTCTTGTTGGTTGAGATAATTGTGTTGGTTGCTGTGAGAGATGTCTTGGTGGTTGAGATAATTGTGTTGGTTGTTTGGGAGGCTTGTAAGCTGATTGTTGTGTTGGCGACTGTGTTGGATATCGCTATATTGGTAGTTGTTGTGTAAATATTGATTCAACGGAATGCTGCTTTGTTGAATGTTGTTGTAGGAAATGTTGTTTGGGGAGGGAGTTTTGTTGGCGGAGTTGACAGCAACCACTGAGATAACAGGCCGATTTATCATTGGGCTCTTAATCTCGAAGAATGGTCGATCAGTGAGACATTAAACGGCGTTAAATGACTTTTAAGACTTTTAACGACGCTTTAGAAATTAATGTATATTTATTGTCACTTTTTGAAGCATTAAGTGGAGTATTTAGATAGAACGTTGAGCTTAATTCTTTAGAGATTTAACAGAATATATCTTCAATATTGGAAGTTTATCTCATTAGTTCAAATTCGTCGTTTCATTTTAATCTAAAGAGATTATCACATTCAGAATGATTGATTGGTTTTTCAAATGTTGATCAGTGTTTTGAAGGGGCAATGTTGCCATATAACCTGTGCTTTCGAACGCTATTAACGTCCAAAAGTGTAATTCAAAGTTTCTAACTCAATAGAACCTGCTTTTCACAGCTCTTATCTCACAATGCATTTGAGGTAGGCAAGCAATGTCAGGCGTGAGTTCTCCTGTAGCAGAACAATGTACGCCCTCAACTTCTGATTTGTGTCTATGGTGTGCTTTTTTAATTGCATTATTTTTATAGATGCTTTTTTAATTGCATTATTTTTATATATGTTTTTTTAATTGCATTATTTTTATGCATTTTTGATCCTATAATTACAGTTTAAGTTGTTTTTTTTTGAACTAATTGTTAGTTTCAGTATTTACACGTGTAAATACTTGAAAATCTCTAAAGTACTTATTTAAATTATTTATTTAAAAACTCTCACTTTTCCCATATTTTCATAACCACATCATCGTCATCCTCATCATTATTACATCATCATTGTCGTAAGCATCATTTCCAATATAGAGAAAATACTTCAACTTTTCTCCGATTTTAAATTTATTTTTTAAATTGAATCTTTGTCTGACCAAATTGTATAAAAAGTTCTATTACATAATATATGATATAGATTAAGTAATACAATATATTACATAGGCATATGAGTACAGCTCCTGATTTAATTCTATTCTACTTTTCCTTAGTCACGCTGTAAATTGAGTGCAACCTGGTTGTAGATGAACTGCACACGAAAGAAATCACGCTGCATGTGTTAAATGCACATTTTCTTTTGCACATGATCTGCGTTTTATCCATTTTATTTTTACCTTTTAAAAATTGATATTTTATTTTATTGATATTGATCTTTTTAAAAAATCACTTTCCTAATGTTTGAAGCAAAACCTAAATATTAAAAATTCAGTTTATGTACTTTTATTGTCTTTCACTTTTACTATTTTCGTCTCATTTTCGTTATAGAATGTTTAACATTGCAGCTATTAATGATTTATTTGAGAATTTTCCAGCTTGTTCTGTTCTTTTACATCTTCCAAAAGGTGTAACAACTTATCTTTATGTTTGGCAAAAAGATTCGAAAAAAAGTGATTAGAGGGCAGATGGTTATAGATGGCGGCAGTATGGGAGCCGAAAGTATGGAGAAAGAATAATGAGGGAAACATACTTTAAAGTGTTTGTTGGTCCTAACAGCACGTCAGGCGACTTCATTCGTACAGCATACACTCGTCCAGATAAGCCAAATTCTGTCGTCATCGAATATAAAGGGAACAAATTGATTGCTGCTCAATTCCCTTACGGCAATGCAAAATACTCAATCAAGAATTACGTTCGTACGCAACCGCATATTTAAATAGTAATCTAATGAGCGCTCTTGAATTTGAAGAAAGAGCGCTATAGAAATCTATTTGATTGATTAATTTATTTAACTGATTTTAAAAAATAAACATTTATTTAACTGATTTTAAAACATAAATATTTATTTAACTGATTTCAAAACATAAACATTTATTTAACTGATTTTAAAACATAAACATTTATTCAACTGATTTTAAAACAAAAACATTTATTTAACTGATTTCAAAACAAAACATTTATTTAACTGATTTTAAAACATAAACATTTATTTAACTGATTTTAAAACATAAACATTTATTTAACTGATTTTAAAACATAAACATTTATTTAACTGATTTTAAAACATAAACATTTATTTAACTGATTTCAAAACATAAACATTTATTTAACTGATTTTAAAACATAAACATTTATTTAACTGATTTTAAAACATAAACATTTATTTAACTGATTTTAAAACATAAACATTTATTTAACTGATTTTAAAACATAAATATTTATTTAACTGATTTCAAAACATAAACATTTATTTAACTGATTTTAAAACATAAACATTTATTTAACTGATTTTAAAACATAAACATTTATTTAACTGATTTTAAAACATAACAATTAATATTACTATTTGAATATTTATTTTAAAAAACAATTTATTTCAGTCAATTTAAAACAATCAAAGCAGATTGGAATTAGGAAGTGACACTGGTGGATTCTTTTGTCTATTTGGGTGGTGTTTGAGAGATGGGAGTTATTCAAATTAGAGTTTAAATCACATACTCAATCAATCAATCAATCAATCAATCAATCACAGGCATTTGTTGGTATGGAACAGCCACAAAAAATACTTCACAAATATCAATTTGGATGAGGCAGGAAGTGATATTGACGATTGATTCCTGTGTCTTGTTGGATGGTGTTTGAGAGGTGGTTGTTCTAGGAACAGCTGTTGCTTGGTTGACTTCATTAGCACCGGAACTGACAAGCGCTGGTAGAGACGAGAAGCCGCAGAAGACGAATTAGACTCGATGTCTTGCAGAACATGCGGTTGCGTACGAACGTAATTCTTGATTGAGTATTTCGCATTATCGTGAGGGAATTGAGCAGCAATCAATTTGTTCCCTTTATATTCGATGACGACTGAATTTGGCTTATCTTGATGAGTGTATGCTGTACAAATGAAGTAGCCAACAAACACTTTAAAGTATGTTTTCCTCATTATTCTTTCTCCATACTTTCGGCTCCCACACTGCCGCCATCTATAACCATCTGCCCTCCAATCACTTTTTCTCGAATCTTCTTGCCAAACATATAGATAAGTTGTTACACCTTTTGGAAGATGTAAAGAAACAGTACAAGCTGGAAAATTCTCAAATAAATCATTAATAGCTGCAATGTTAAACATTCTATAACGAAAATGATCTTTGGTTAGCGGCTGCCATTTTGGCAGCCGCTCAAATAAATTTGTAGAATAAACGGTTTTGGGTATAATATATTAAAATTTTAGAATCTTAAGTCTAAATAAAAATTAAATTTAATTAATTAGAATTTTTTTAGTGCGAATGTTGGTTGTTTTGAATCTGTCGAGAATGGCCGCAGCAGACCAAGATGGCCGCAGGGAATCAAGTGAGCTGCGACATAAAGGAGAAAGCTTTCCATAGCAGCAGCAGTAACAGCGATGGCAAGGACTTCTCCTTCACCCTCTATCGCAGCCTCGACACCAGGGCGAAGACAGAAAATTGAGAAGAATGATGATTGTGTTTTGTTGTTTTGAGGATGATGTGGTGATGATTGTGCTCTGGTATGAGTGTTGGTATTGTGGTGATGATTGAATTTTTTATTTATGGTGATAGTGATTTTTTGGCGGTGATTGTCATGGTGGTGTGGGTGAGGTTGGATTATTGAGGTTGATTGTTTGTTTATATATATATTTAAATTTATATATATACATATATTGGTAGTGGTCTAAAAACCGTTTTATTTAACAAATTTATTTGAAGAGCGCCTTTGTTCACTTAGTAAAAGGCGCTATACAAATCATTAGTGATTGATTGATTGATTGAAAATGAGACGAAAATAGTAAAAGTGAAGGACAATAAAAGTACATAAACTGAATTTTTAATATTTAGGTTTTGCTTCAATTATTAGGAAATTGATTTTTTTAAAAGATCAATATCAATAAAATAAAATATCAATTTTTAAAAGGTAAAAATAAAATGGATAAAACGCAGATCATGTGCAAAAGAAAATGTGCATTTAACACATGCAGCGCGCTTTCTTTGGTGTGCAGTTTATCTTCAACCTACACCACTTTACTCAAGAAATCTATGTAAGATTAATTTACATAGATTTTATTTTTATTCATAATACTTTAAAATATTAAATTTTCAAAGTAAGCCGAATTAGTTATTCTTATTTTACGAAAGCAATCTAATAGTAAATAATTAATCATTAAAAATAAAATATCTTAATCCCACACAGCTCTAAACCTCAGGCACCATGCAGCACGTCCAAGCTCAGATCAGCAAACACACCGTATTTGTCTTCTCCAAGAGCTATTGTCCTTACTGCATTAAGGCCAAACAAGTGAGCACACATATGCTTAAAGTTTAAGCCTTAAACCTTAATTATCTTTAAACTTTAAAGATGATACCAGTTAATAACTGAGTTATAAATATTTTATTTCATCACCCAAAAGGTATAATTTTATGCTTTTAATAAATCAAAATAACCCAAAAACTTATAAATAAAATTAGCTTTTTCTAAGGTTTAGAGTCTAAACCAAACTCTTTTCTATCATAGTATGATAATTAGTGTATAATTATTAAATCTATTTCATTTATTTCAAAAGTTGCTGAAGCAGATTGGGGTGTTGTTTGAGGCAGAGGAGATTGATGGCATGGCGAACTGTGCAGAAATTCAAGCAGCCCTTGCCCAGCTGACTGGTTCCACTACTGTGAGTAGATCATTCTAACCACTAGACTTGAATGTCTGGGAGAACATGCTTATATGTGTTTTAACCTTGTAAAAATTGTATTTACTTTAAATGTTTCATTAATTAATATAACTTTATTTATTTATCTTTCTCATCTAAATAAATTCTTTTTTTTGGTCATAGGTGCCGCAGGTGTTTGTGGGGGGCAAGTACATCGGGGGCTGTTCGGACACTGAGGCACTGCACAAAGCGGGCAAGCTGATGCAGATCCTCAAGGATGCCAACGCACAGTTCTGAGTGGTGTAAGAGAGGAGATGATGGTGATGCTGGATGGGTGGATATGTTGATGATGGTGGTGCAGTGAGTGGAAATGAGGGTTTTTCTTAATATTTAGAAAATATCCAATAATGATGCTTATGATGGGGATCATGAAGATGATTGGGGTGATGATGATGATGATAAAGAATGATATATTAATCTCACCGACCAGAAGCACACTAATCATCGAATTTTATATAACCTACTTTTGCATATGATTTAGTCTTTAGCACGCTTTTGCATGATGTACAACTATCCTTTCTATTTCAATCATGTTTATGGAGTTATTGCAAAGTTAAAAGTAAATTTTGAAACCTATTTATTGATCATTTTAATTATTCATTGATTATAAATCTATTTCAATTTTCACTTTCATTGATATATCCACATTTTGAACTATATTCAGCTGTGTGTAGTTCTTATCCACCTTATTGTTCTATATATTTCCCACTATTTAATAATGTTTACAAGTTTGTTTATAAATTATTTTTTCTATTTTGCAAATTTAATTTATTTTCTATTTAAGTGATTAATCAAGAAAACACTGCTTATACTGAATCGTGAAAATTATACGAGAAAAAATACAATGAAAGGTGTTCGAATACGTATTAAATCATTAAAAAAATTGAAAATACGTTTAAAATGAATAAAATATAAATCAAAATTTATTTTTTAAATCTTAATTTAAAAAGTGAAGCGCCTCGCTCAACCATCTGGAGACACAAATGGCGAGCTATCATCCAGAAATATTTCTTCTACCTTGCTGAAACCTGATAGCTGCTCCATCTGTGACAGTGTGGTGGTGGTGGTGATAGTTGTAGTTATAAAAAACATCATTATCTACACCATCATCATTATCATCAACACCATCATTATTATCTAAACCATTATCATCAACACCTTCATCATCATCAACAACATCATCTACACCTTTATCATTATCAACACCATCATCATCTACACCTTTATCATCATCAAAAACATCATCATCATCATGACCACCTCTCCATCGCTGGAGTCTTCTTGGAAGAAAGAGAGTGGTGCCCCTGACTTGCGAGAGGCTGAAGAAAGGTCAAGCCTGCATGCATGGATGCATGGGTTGATGGATGAATGCATGGGTTGATGCATGGATGGATGGATGAATTCATGAATGAATTTATGGATGCAAGGATCTGTTTATGAATGCATGGATGGATGGATGAATTTATGGATGCAAGGATCTGTTTATGACAGCATGGATGGATGAAAGCATGGATTCATGCATGAATGGGATACTTGTATGGCAACCTACCTCTTGGCTACAATGATGTGATCGAGCGCTTTGACTTTCTTGCCTTTTATCTGAAAAAGATCTAACGCGTTAATAGATGGAGCAAATGAATGTATTGGAAAGATACATTCATAAATGGCTTCCAAAACTAACTACCTAGTAATGGGTGAATGGATGGATGAATGTATTGATGGATGGATGCATTGATGGATGGATGAATGGATGCACTGATGGATGGATGAATGGATTGATGGATGAGTGACAACCTTGAGGTAGATACTGGCGAGTAGTTTGTGATATCTAGCTACTTGCTTCTTAGGTGAGTGCTCCTCCAAACTGGTGACGGGTGGTGGTGATGATAGTAGTGGTGGTGGTGGTAGTTATCTTCTACCTAACTCCATCTCCACTCCATCCAACCCCATTCCTACTTTATCCAATTTCCCAACACCCCTTGTTCATCCCACCCACCCCCATCTCACGCACAACTCCACTCCACCCATCCCACTCCATCCCAACCCACAACCCCATCCACAACTCCATCCCCCAACTCACATCCACAACCCACATCTTCCATCCATCCACAACTCCACCCCACCCACAACCCCATCTTTCATCCATCTTCCATCCATCCATCCATCCCACGCCCATCTTCCATCTTCCATCCATCCATCCATCCATCCCACGCACAACTCGACGGCTTCTTCGTCTCCATTAAGCGACTGGATCACCCTGACGAGCAGTTCTATGGCGTTGAGGTTCTCCGAGTCGAGGAAGAGCGCCTTGCGCAGTAGCATTTGAGCTTGTTGGTACTGTGGTGGTGGTTGCGTGTGATTGTGGTTGTGTGTGATACTGTGGTGGTGGTTGTGTGTGGTTGTTGTGTGTGATACTGTGGTGGTGGTTGTTGTGGTTGTGTGTGGTGTTGTGGTGGTGGTTGTTGTGGTTGTGTGTGGTACTGTGGTGGTTGTATGTGGTACTGTGGTGGTGGTTGTGTGTGGTTGTATGTGGTGTTGTGGTGGTTGTGTGTGGTTGTGTGGTGGTGGTTGTTGTGGTTGTGTGTGGTACTGTGGTGGTGGTTGCGTGTGGTTGTGTGTGGCTGTTGTGTGTGGTACTGTGGTGGTGGTTGCGTGTGGTTGTGTGGTGGTTGTGTGTGGTTGTTGTGGTTGTGTGGTGGTGGTTGCGCGTGGTTGTGTGTAGTACTGTGGTGGTGGTTGTTGTGGTTGTGTGTGGTACTGTGGTGGTTGTGTTGTGGTTGTGTGTGGTACTGTGGTGGTTGTGTGTGGTTGTGTGGTGGTGGATGTGTGTGGTGGTGGTTGTGTGTGGTTGTGTGGTGGTGGTTGTTGTGGTTGTGTGTGGTACTGTGGTGGTGGTTGTGGTTGTGTGTGATACTGTGGCGGTTGTGTGTGGTGGTGGGAGTGATGTGGTGGTGTATGGTAGTTGTGGTTGAAGTGGTGGTTGGGATGTGATGGCATGGTGGTGGTGCTTGAAAAATGCTTTTCAGTGATTTTATTTGGAGATGATGATGATGATGATTATTATTATTATTATTAATATTATATATTTTAATATTAATCTAACCGTATCAATGCTGAATTTCTTATCCTTGATGAGAACTGAAGCGTGCAGCTGTTTCAATGATGTTAAATCAATTAAAAAACAACTAAAGCACTTAAAACAATTAAAACAAACTATTAAATCAATTAAAAAACCAATTAAATCAATTAAAAAACCAAGTAAATCAATTAAAAAACCAAGTAAATCAATTAAAAAACCAAGTAAATCAATTAAAAAACCAAGTAAATCATTAAAAAAACCAATTAAATCAATTAAAAAACCAATTAAATCAATTAAAAAACCAATTAAACCAATTAAACTATGGAATCTCTCCCTCCACCTCCCTCTCCCAGTTTTACCCATCTCACTCACTGTATAGGAGCGCGATGAGGGAAACTGCTGCTGGTAGTCGAAGGCGACCGCCCTGGCTTCTGCCTTCCTGTCGGTCTTCCAGTAAATCTCTGCCACGTCTGGGTGGGTGGGAGGGTGGGTTGGTTAGTGGGTTAGTTGGTGGATGAGTGAGTTGGTGGGTGATTGGGTTAGTGGTGGATGAGTGGGTTGGGTAGGTGGGCAGGTGATGGAATGAAGAGTTTGATGGATGAAGTAGGTGGATACAATTTCAAAACTTGTGAGAATAGATAAATGATGAAATTCAAATATAATTTAAGTTTGTACAAACCCTTTATTCCACCACACCCCCTTACTACTTCCCCCTGCTTATCCCCCCTCCCTCTCCCTCCCCCCCCTCCCTCCTTCAACTCCAACCCCCAACGAACAGTAGTAGGGTTCGTAGCGATGGGTGCAAGTCTGAATGGCCAATCGCAAGTGCACCAGAGCTTCCACGTAATCTGATTGGCTGCTGAGAGAAATGCCAGCCAATAGGAGAGCTTCGAAGTTTTGCAGATCTAATTGCAAAGCCTTGATTGGTGGTTTAGAAAGCCGGTGAGTTTTAAACTTATTGAATATTTTTTTCGCATTTTTATTTTTAGAGTCATACTTATCCCCAGTATCATCATCATCATCCTTATTACTTCCTCATCATCATCATCACTATAATTTCACAAGCATCTTCATCATCATCACTGTTATTTATAATTTCTAAATTTATGAAAATCCATTTTTTTTGAACCACCATCTCATCTTCCTCACCACAAACCACCATCACCCACCCTTTCCTCCCCCTCCCTCCCCAAACCCATCACTATCACTTCCCCCCCTCCCCCCCACCCCAACGAACCACAAAACACCATCACCCACCCTCTTCTCCTCCTCCCTCCCCAAACCCATTACCATCACCCCCTCCCACTTTTTGAGCGAAGAAGAATGCCTTGCTGGGCCGATCGAAGGAGAGGTGGTAGTAGCCGTTGATGATCCACGCCTCCACCACGTTGTCCGGAAAGTATTGGCTCTTGGTGGCGAGGCTGGCGGTGGTGGTGGTGGTGGCGGCGGTGGTGGTGAGAGTGGTGGTGGTATTAGGGTTGGATTGAGAGTGGTGGAGAAGGGTTAGTTTTTTTGAGGGAAGGTGGGAGGGGGGCGTTACAAGATTTTTGTGTGTCGGCACCGAAGATTTAGTGTATAGAATTGCGGAAGAGTCTGAAATAAATCATTTGATTTACCCCAAAAACTAATTTCACCACTTTCACCATTTTCGCGGTTAAACTCCCTCACGGATCACCCCTCCCTCACGGACCACCTCTCGCCCACGGACCACTCCTCGCCCATGGACCACCCCTCGCCCATGGACCACCCCTCGCCCATGGACCACCCCTCGCCCATGGACCACCCCTCGCCCATGGACCACCCCTCGCCCATGGACCACCCCTCGCCCACGGACCACCCCTCGCCCATGGACCACCTTTCGAGGACGGGGCAGGAGGGCGTGTTGTGGTAGAGGATGAAGGCGTAGCAGTCGAGGTGGTTGTATTGCAGCGAGTTGTTGTCGCGAATCTATTTATATATTTTTTATAATCTTTATTATTGTGATTTAAATGCCGCAAAATTATGAATATATTATACGTAATATTGAAGCTAATATTTGTTCTAATTCATAATAATAAACATATTCATGATAACAAATTGGCTTAAAAAACCACCCTCCTTTCCACAAATAAAAACCACCCCAACCCCCCTTCACCCCTCCCTCTTCCAAACCCAAAGCCACAGCCACCAACAACCCACCCATTTGAACAGCTCCAGGGCCTTCTCATAATTTCCCATCAGAAAATACATGTACGCTGCTTGCGACATGACCTGCGTGTTGACGGTCGTGCCCCTGGTGCTCAGCTCGTTCAACATGTCACCCCCCCTCGCCCACTCCCCCTCGCCCACACCCAGTGCCTGCGCCTTTGTCCATGTCGTGACCCTGTGGAGTGTATGTGTGCGTCTTTGTGTGTGTGTGTGTGTAGGGAAGGTGGGGATGCCATTCAACACAACCACTCCCTCTACCACCGTCATCATAAACACCCTCATCATCATCATCACCACTTCCACCTCCTTCATCATCATCATCATCATCATCACTCACCACTTAAGCAGATCAGAATTCGCCTTCAAATGAGTTTCAAGCGTCTTCATCACTTCATCCACCTTGCCTCCTGATGATGATGAGGATGATGAGGATGATGATGATGATAATGATGATGATTATGACAGAGATTATAACTATTTTAATAGCAATCATTTTCCCTATTATCCCTAAAAAGAATAATAAGAATAATAATGAAAACAACAATAATATAAATACAACTAATACGAGCCGAGGAGGAGGTATGCCTGGATGGCGGTGAAGGAGAGTGGTTGTTGCTGCATCACCTCCCTATACAAGCCCAACGCCATCCCCTCATCCCCGTTCAACTGTGATGGTTCATCGTCATCATCATCATCCTCATCGTCATCATTATCATCATCATCATCATCCTCATCGTCGTCATCATCATCATCATCGTCCTCATCGTCATCATTATCATC
This sequence comes from Piscicola geometra, assembly GCA_943735955.1. Lineage (NCBI taxonomy): Eukaryota > Metazoa > Annelida > Clitellata > Hirudinida > Piscicolidae > Piscicola > Piscicola geometra. The sequence goes on along the minus strand of OX030966.1, from coordinate 6,477,513 downwards.
ATCATCATCATCCTCATCGTCGTCATCATCATCATCATCGTCATCATCACCATGACAACCTTGGTGAGGAGCTTGGCTTTAGCAATCTTCATGGCGACGGTCATTATCTTTCCTGGAATGCTTTCCAGCTGTGGTGGCGATGATGATGATGATGAAGATGATGATGAAGATGATGATGAAAGTAGTCTTAGTGATGATAAAAAATAGAGTTTTTAATTATAATTATATTATAATAATACATTTACAATTATATCATCACGTCTACCCTTCCCACCACAACCACCCACCATACCCACCCCCCACCACCTACCCCCCTCCCCACCCACCACAGCCAGGGCCTCCTTGTACATCTTCAACTTGATGTAACACTGGTATTGGAGGTACTTCACATCACGCTCCGATCTCAACTCCTGATGATGATGATGATGATGATGATGATGATGATGATGATGATGATGATGATAATGATGATGATGTGGGGTGGTCAGTTTTATGAAAATATTTATTATATGTAATATTGGTTATTCATTATAATAGTATAAAGTTTTACAATTATATTCAGATTTTGTAAGACAGATTTGATAATAAGAATGCTCACCACCCCCTTCCTTCCTCTACCCTTCACCAGCGAGCGTGTTTGCAAAGCATTTCTGTAAAATTTCTGAAAATTGCAAAACAATAAAAACATTAAAACAAAATTTCTTTTAAATAAATGAATTCAAAGGCAAATGTTAGCCAACATATTCCAATTGAGCTGAAAATATGGAAAATATGGAAACTTTCAGTTTTGATGCAAATTTATTAAAAAATTATATGCGCGTTAGAGATGGTGTTTAATTAAAATAATTTTAATGATATGCATATAGATTCAATAAAAAAGAACAATACCAGTGCGGAGTGATAATCTTGCGTTTGGAAGTGAGCGTCTGCATGGATGTAGTAGATTTGGCAGCAGTTCGTCAGAGTGGGGTCTTCCTTGAAGGACTGAGATGAAAAGAAAGTAGAAGCCTGCAATTTTTAAAGATATTTTAAAGAATTGAACAAGTATTATATTTTTTGCAAGCTGAATAAAATGTTGCATTGTATTAATTTTTATTTTATTTTGAAATTTCTGAATAAGTTGAGAAATAAATCAAATTTATTTAATAAATTCAGATGTGCAAGTTTTAAATGGCAAAATGATTGTCTGACCAGAAGTTTGACATCTTCGTAAAGTTCTGAATCGTATAGGTTTTTCAGATACTCCAGAAACATCTTACTACTTATATAGAAAAAACTACAATTTGAATGAAACCTCCGAGACTGAAAACTATAATTAGGTTTTACTAAACATCAAAATCTTGATTTGTTAGATTACATTTTTTTATGTAACAAAATTAAACGTTTTTTATTTCTATTCATTGAACTAATAAATACAAAAACAAACACAAATATTCATAAAATGAGACACATTCAAACACAAATGGAAGAATGAAATGATTTTATAGTCAGTGTTTTCTTTTCTTGATAACTGGAGTGGTGACGTCAGAATCTATCGTCTTCTTTTTCTTCGTCTCTTCCTCCTAAAAAAATGGAAAAAAAATGTTGAAGAAGGCTAAAATTGAAATACTGCTATAAAGTTCATTATTTAAATTTTATTAGAATATAGTTATCATCATTATTATCATCATCACCACCATCACTACCACGACCATCATCATCATCAACATCATCATCCTCGGGTCACCTTGTCACTAGCATCAACCCTTCTCAGTGTCCTCAGCAACTTGGTTTCAGAGCTGACCATCGCTTGCGTGCTCACGAATTGCTGTTGGAAAAATCAGTTTTTGTGCAATCAAATTAATTAATTAAAAATTAATGTTTTATTGCTAACAAAAGTCACGTGCACAAATACATACAGACACACACACATACACACGCACACACACAAACACACAAAACACACCTCTATATCACTCATAGCATCTCGATACATAGTTTTCGCCATGTTGTGTACGTCATGCGATGACGTATTGTACATCAGGGCGTTTGTAAACATGAGCATGACGTCACGCTGAAATTCCCGGGTCGATCTAATGACCCCAGTGTCGAGGTTTTTACGGATTGTGCTCAAATCCATTGGTCTGTTGGGTGGATGTGGAAGAGGTGGACGGAGACGATGGATGGAGTGAAGGGATGAGGTTTTGGAACCTCCTTTAAAGAGTGAGGTTAGGGTAGGTTTAAGGGTGGGTTGACATTCAAGCGTTATAAAGCTTCAATTAAATCCCATCGGAATCAAACCACAGTAGCGAAAAATCCCACATTCTAATTTTAAAACCTTTTTTATTCTTAAACACAATACAATACAAAACGACGAATATTATTATTGACATGGCGTAACTCTCAAAAATTAAATGAGAGCATAAAAACAAAAAAGTATTTTAAAGAATAAATTCTGGAATGGCTGACTTGAAGACAATGCCGTTGTAGCCTGGAGCAATGTCCTCTGTCACCGGATGCATGAAGGTGTTGGCGAACCTGGTGATGATGATGATGATGGTGGTGGTGGTGGTGGTGATGATGGTGACGAAGGTGATTTTGTTAATGGTGATGATGATGATTTTATTATTATTATTATTATTATTGATATTGTTGTGTGATTATTTTATAAATTCTTGTAATAAAATAGTCCGCCATTTAAATATAAGTTTGAACTTACAACCAGCACAACAACAATCCCAACTACTACAACAACCACAACTACAACAACAACCACAACTACAACAACCACAACTACAACAACAACCACAACTACAACAACCACAACTACAACAACCACAACTACAACAACCACAACTACAACAACTACAACAACCACAACTACAACAACCACAACAACAACCACAACTACAACAACCACAACAACTACTTGTGGTTAGCGATGCTCCTCCACACCAGCATGATGGACTTCCTCCACGTCTTATGAGCTCTGTCATCCTCTGTGTCGTTGCTGTTGTTGTTGTTGTTGGTAAGTGTTGATGTTGTTTGTGTTGTTAATGCTGATTTTGTTGTTGTTGAAGTTTTATAAGGCACATCACATCCAACAACCAAAAACAACAACCACACACACACCACCACACACACACACACAACCACCACACACACACAACCACCACACACACACACACACACACCACCACCACACACACACACACCACCACACACAAACACACACACACACACACACACACACACACACACACACACACAACCACCACACACACACACACACAACTCACGTGCACACAGACGCGGGCGAAGTGGGCACCGACTCGGAAAGGTCAAACGATGACCTTGAAGGCCTTGACCCACTTTCGGTGATCTTTCTGCCTACGTCATCGTCTGACGTGTCCACTCGGCTGCTCAGATTCGGCGTGACGTCGTCAGTGGCCGATGTGGCGCTGGTTACTTCTTCCTTTATGTTCTGCTCGATTTTATAATTTAAATTAGTTATTTATTAAATAATTTATGTTGATAATATTCCCGTTATATTGTATTTTATTTATTTGAATATTTTTTTCTTTTTTTTCTACATATTTTTGACTTTTATCTGACTTACTTTCCGGTTAAAATTTGATTTTCTCTTCCTCTCTCTCTTTTTTGCTAAAGAAAATATCTAAGTCACATGAAATATATTTATACAATATATTTTGAAAATTTAAAAACTAGTGATTTGAAATTTAAATTAACTTTTCACGAACCTCTTGCCCTCTGAAGCTTTGCACCTATGGAATCATCATATTCATAATCCACACCAACGTTATCATCGTCATCATCAACTTTGTCTGCTTTAATGTCTACTTCTGTATTTTCTAAAGTGTCTTCAATTGTATCTCTGTTATCAGCGGTGGTCATAGTAATAGTTGGAGTAGTATCATCGTCGGTAGTAGCAGTAGTAGTAGTAGTAGTAGTTGTAGTAGTAGTAGTAGTTGTATTTTTGTAGTCTACAGTCTCAGGTTTGACAGCAACCAAAGAACCATATTTTTCCTCCTCTTTCTCCTTTTCATCAGTCTTTTTCCCGCCATCTTTATCTTCAAACTCATCATCATCATCATCATCATCGCAACCCTCATCATTTCCATCAACATCATTATCAGCAGCATCCATATTTTTTCCACTTCTCATTCCATCATCATCAACATCATTATTCTGATCATCATCATCATCATTTCTTTCCTCTTTAACATCATCATTTTGGATAGTTTCTTTCACAGCATCAGTAGCATCATCATCATCACCACGTCCATCACTGCATTCTTTTTCATCATCACCAGCCTCACTCACTACCCCTTGCACACCATCATTATCAGCACCACCACCTTCTTCATCATTATTATCCTCTTCAGCCTCTTCCACTGCGTCTTTGTATTCCTTATCATCATCATCAACATCATCACCACCCTCAGCATCATCATCAAGGTCGTCTACTTTCTTCACTTCATCAGTCCTACCCTCATCATCCACTTCTCCCATCTTCTCATCATCCTCCTTTGCACCAACATCATCATCAACACCCTCCTCCTCCTCCTCCTCCTTCTCTCCCATAGACTGTCCTTCCACAATCTCCTCCGTCGATATGATTATATCATCACCCTCCGCATGAACCGACTCTATCATATCTTTGGTATCGTCATCATCACCAACGTAAGCATCATTATCATCGTCGTCTTTTTCGCTTTTATCAAGAGTTTTTGTGTCATCGCAATTATTCTCCTCAGCTTTTCCGACTATTCCCCTTTCCAACTTACTATCATCATCACCACCATCATCGTCATCATCACCATAGTTGCCCGCTCTTGCATCATCTTCACCCACACCATTATCCACACCCCCAACACAATTAACATCATCATCATCATCATCATCAAGAGCTTTATTACCAATAATACCACTTTTCGAACCATCGGTCTTTTCAGTTTCTTTGGATTTGTTATCTGCTCCACTTTTAGTGACAGACGAGTCTTTCATGATGCCACCCAACTTGCTTTTCAAATTCGCAAAAATGTTGGCCGTGTTGAGGCAACTTATTAAACTGCTTGTAGTAGTAGTAGTAGTAATAGTAGTAGTAGCTGCTGCAGTACTAGTAGTAGTGGCAGCAGCAGAAGAAGTAATAGTAGTATTTGTAGTAGAAGAAAGAGAATTAGTGAAAACAATAGTAGTATTAGTAGTAGGAGTAGTATTACTAGAGTTAGTTGTTGTAGAAGGTGTAGTTGTGGTATTAGTAGTTGTTGTAACGCCAGAGTCTCTCAATTTAATTACATTTGTAGTACTGCAAAGTGAAGGGCTAGGAGCTTTGGCAGTACTGAGAGTACTAGCGGATTCAGTAGTACAACTAATAGTATTATTAGTATTAGTTAAAAAAACAGAATTAGTATTAGTAGTGGTAGTAGTAGAAGTGATAATAGTGCTAGTGGTAAAAGTAGTAGTAGTAGCAGTAACAGCAGTAGAGGTAGTAGTTGTGGTGGTAGTAGTAGTCAAAGTATCATCATCATCATCATGGGTAATTTCGGCAGGTGGTGGTGATGGTGGCTTCGTAATAGATCCTGCAAAATAAAATGTATTCATTTGTTTAATTTCAAATAAAGTTATAATTTTTTATTTAATAAAATCAATAATAATATTATTACAGAAATAATTAATAATAATAATAATAATAAATACTTGAATGAAGAGACTTATTCTTGGCTTTATTCCTGAAAAGTTCTCATTTTTTATACAAACAATAATAATAATTATTATTATTAATATTATTACTACTATTAGTTATAATGGCTTCTAATTATTATTATTATTGATTATAATGACCTTAATTAAAATAATAAAAGACAACAACGAACTCAGTAAGCTGCTGAAAGATCTCCTTGAGTCTGTCGTCTGCCTGACCCGACTTGATGAGCTGTAGCTGCTGCTGCAAGGCCCTGGTGGGTGGTGATGATGATGATTGTGATGATGATAATGGTGGTAATGATAGTAATGAATATAAATAATACAATTCATCATCATATACGAAATAAAACGATAATAAAAATATTATGATGATGATGATGATGAAAGGAGTGAAGAGATGCCTACTTGTATTCATCCACAAACTTGCTCAGCTCCACCGACAACTCTTCGAGGCGTTCTGTGCTCAGTCTGTTTCCATGATAGAAATAATATTAATATTAGCATTTTTCAATTTTTTATTAAGGAAACAATTTTTAAGTAATATTAAATTTAGAAAGGATGTTACAATGACTTTATTATTTTGCTATTATTATTGGAGCATCATCATCATCAGCACCTGCGAACAATGATTTCTCCTGCTGTCTCTGTCACGTCCTTGTCATTTCTTTTGCGTCTGGTGTGATTGGCTGGTCATTAACAACAACCTTAATAATATTTTTTTTAATTATATTTTTATTCTTGTTATTTTTGATAATAATAATTTTTATTATTATTATTTGCTACAAACTTTGGAGCTTCTACTCCTGCCAGCATCTCACCATACTGTTTAGCACAACTCTATGGATGATGATGATGATAATGATGATGATACTAATAATAATAAAATTTATTGATTTTAAAAAATCTTGATAAAATTAATAATAATACTTACAATTTGAGAGTAGAATTCAGGAGGGTTGTTGTGGTCGATGAATGGCTTGATGCATCTGCTTACAGACACCCTGTGTGTTTGCATCACACATTTTGATTTATAACATAACTTAAAAAACGAATAAATAATATAAATGATTTATTTTTAATGAAATAATAAATAATTGTGCTTCCAACCAGTTCTGGTCTCCACTCCTGATGACAGCACTGGCCAAAGCTAGTTTCTCCTTCACAGACCATCCTTTCTGCGGCTTTTCTGGATTTTGAAAAATAAATAAAAGTTGGTATTTTGTTTAGTTGAAATGTAATATTTAACTTAGTTATAATTAGTAAGTAATTATTTCATATTTGTTTGAGTTTATTTGATCGGATTTTAAACAATGGATTTGTGAAATAGCAAAAATTAGTTTTAACTAGATTAAATTCTGATTATTATTTACTTAGAATATCCGACATAGCAGCAAACAAAAGTTCTAATAATTAAAATCGTTTTCCTTTTGAATGCAATGAATACTAAGCCATAGACCAAATAATATGTTATTTTATCGTTCAAACTAAAATATTTCAAAGGAATCATCTATTCTCAAAAGAATTGTGCAATTTGTTAAATTTGCAAAACAAATTAGCATTTTATTTTAATTTATACGTGTTACTGCTGTTGAATAAAAGATATTTTCTCCGCCACGGGTTTTCAAACCTCAAACCCACAACCTAGCTGCTAGGACCTAGCACATTTTAAATGGGTAAAATCAAGCGGCAGAAACACGTCAAGAAGACGATGCTGTTCTACAAACAAAACTTTGGCCTCGAAGCGCCCTACACTGTTCTGATTGACGGAACGTTTTGTAAGGAAGCTTTGAACTTCAAGATCAACATTCTAGAACAACTGCCTAAGTACTTGGACGCTGAGGTCACTTTGGCGACCACTGCATGCGTCAAGGCGGAGTGCCAGACCTTTGGCGCCACTCCAGGTAGTTTGTTTGTGAACTTATAAAAAATTAAATTATTGAGATTTTTTAAACTTCGCGCAAATATTAAATAAATAGTTAATTATAAATTATACATTCATTAACTGAATAAAACATAATTCTACAGACCTGCCTTTATATGCTCCATTGAAGATAATTTCCCAGTATGGCATTGAAGCATGTCCCCACTCCAACAAAGATCCCATCTGCCCCAGTCACTGCCTCCTCACCATGGCAAGAAAAAGAAAGTACCTGATTGCTACCCAGGTAGGTGGAAAGAGATTTGAGAAAATAAATGAGAGATCATAGGGGAGAGAGAATTTGATACATTTCAGCATGTTTATTAATACTAAATATTTTACCGAATACTCACACTATTTTCAAAAACCATCATCATTATCACCATCACTACAACATTCATCACCATCATCATCATCATAACCACCAGGAAAAGGCATTGAGTGAGAAGGTGAGGGGGGTCAAGGGTGTTCCCCTCCTCTACATCGCCTACCAAGCCATCCATCTCGAAGCACCCTCCCCCAAATCCATTAAGTTTGCAGAACAAAAAGTCACTGCTAAAACCAAAGTGAGCGACTTTCAGAAGAACGCTATTGACGAGTTGAAGAAGAAAACTTTTGGAGAGGTTTTTCAATTTTTTATTTAATTTTTTTCACAATTATTTTATATTTAAGCTAACTTATGATTAACATTTTATTAATATATTTTTAATATTATAATTCTTACTCTTATTTTCCAAAATTATTATTTCATGACCATTGCTATCATTTTAAATATATTTTCGTTTCTTTCGCTAGGTGCAAGAGAAAGTGAAGAAGAGAAGAAAGAGGAAGAAAGGACCAAACCCTTTGTCCTGCCTTAAAAAGAAAAAGAAACCCGTTAATACTACTACTACTACTAATAATAATAATAATAATAATAACAATAACAATGAAAGTGAAACTTCTACAAAAAAGAAGAAAAAGAAAAAAATGTCTGATAACATTTTAAAAGATCAGTCAATTAATAAGACGCAAAAAAATTAAGTTTATTCATTTATCATTTCAAAATAGTTTTAAATAAATGATTTAAACATTCACGATTAATAAATAGAATATATTTCTGAAAATTACTCAGTTTGATAATCAGTTGAATACTATTTGGTATTTTCTGTGTGTGTGTGTGTGTGTGAGTGTGTGTGTGTGTGTGTGTGTGTGTGTGTGTGTGAGTGTGTGTGTGTGTGTGTGTGTGTGTGTGTGTGTGTGTGAGTGTGTGTGACTATTTGTTCTTATCCTCGATATTACTGGTGGTCGACTGAACAGGAGGCATACGACTCGAAGACGGATTGTTCGCTTGCTTGTCCACCGCCTGTGTGGTTGTGTGTGTCTTTTTGTTTGGTTGTTTCAGTGTGTTTTTATATGGGCTTGTTCGTATGCTTATGTGTTTGTTTGTGTTTAGTTGTGCGTGTACTTACGGGTTTTTGCGTCTTTCTTTTTATGGGTTGCATTTTTTGGCATATATATGAGTCTCAACGTTTGGGTGCACGTGGACTAGTGAGGGTTCCCGTTTTTTATCTCGGAAATATTAAAAAACAATAACCAGCAATTAGCAAAAAAACTTCAGCAAAGCTGCTTTTCAACCTCTCTCTCACCTTGAGCAGTTCAGCCAGGTAGTTCTGAACAGCTGTCATCGAAGCGACCAGTGCCGGAGAGCCAAAGCCGTGAGTGATGAGGGAGTAGTGGGTGAGGTGGCGTTGCAGGGAGGGATCGAGGAGGGCTTGAGGCTTTGAGTTGCCCAAAGGGGATCTGTCTTGGTTCAGAAGGTCGACCAGCTCCTTGATGAGTTGTCTGGTGGAGTGTTTGGGATGCGTTTTTGGTTGGTTGGATGGACAACGATTTACGAGAAATTAATACTTGAATTTGAGCTCAAATAAACATTTTTAGAAAGAATTACAGCTCAATTTGAACAAGCATTCGTACAACTCAACCTCCAAAAAACACCAATTAAAATCTCTCTTACTTTGCCGCTAGAATCATCTGCCTCCGATGGGACAGATCTGAGTGGTCATGGGTGCGGATGGAGTGTTCGGCTAAGGGTCTCGCTGGGAATTCAGTCTCACACAAGTAACCAAAGTCCCTGGCCAGACGGACAGCCTCACCTTAGGAGAGTGTGGTGTGGTGGTGAGATGGCTGGAAATGTGAGAGTGAGATGAATGTTGTTTTGGTGGTGAATGAAATTTAAAGTTTTGTTTAGTAGTTGTGACAATAAAAATATTTAGTTTTTTCAAATTGGTTTTGAAATTTAGAAAAAAAGTTAAATGTAAAAACGGTTTTTAAATATAACATTTGTTAAATTTAAATATTTTAAGTTTCCACCTTCGACCAAGGACGTGAGTAGAGTGACAGTGGCAGCCTTGCGTCTTCCAGCTGGCAGACTCAATCCGATCTTCTCCAGCTTCTCCCGCAACGCCCTACCCCCGTTCTTCGACTTTGCTCTTTTAAAGAAATGAGTTTTCAATTTTTAAGTTTTTTAAAGTGAGTTTTTTAAAACAGATTTCATGTTTGGAGTTGAATCTTTTTTAAACATAACTAACACCCTTTTTCAGATTCACACTCACATACTCACTTCTCAACCCCCCCCCCCCCTCCCGCCTCCCCCCCCCTTCCCCACCCCATTCACCCACCCACCCACCTCCTCAACACCCCACCCAAGAGTGAGGCATTCAAACACTCGGGCGGCATCAACCTCCTCTGTACCTCGGCCACCGTCACCTGAACGCAGCATGCATGCATGAACATTAAACATTAAATTAAAAACGCATTATTTTTCAAAAAAGAATTGTTACTAATTATCAAAAAATTTAAATGCACAAAACATAAAATGAAAACTTTAATTATAATACTCTACAATTTAAATAATCTCTGAAAAACTTCAAATTTAAATGTCAATCAAATGCTTCATAAAAAATCAAGTTTAAAATCCAGTTTCCGAACAAACCAACTTTGTACTTAGAGGTAGAACTGAGAAGTGACAAGCGACCAGGCACCGAACAGAACAGCTCATTCTGGGAAACCCCGCCAGAAATAGCCATCAGTTGGTTGTGCATTTTGCCGCCAATCAAGCTGTTTCCGCTCACGTGGTGTACTCCGTATTCGTAGCAAGCAGTGCCTTGTGAAGATGATGGTAGTAGAAAGAGTGGGAATGAGAATGAAGGAGTACATGTGCTGTACGTATTTGCGATAGATTTGTATTTTCGATTTGTGAAATAATATTGGTTTAAGACAAAATATCAATTGTCTTACTTAGAACATATAAATTATGTAAAATTTAAATAAATTTTTTAATTCGTTTTTCGTAGGCGTTTCAAGCAACGAGGGAGGGAGAACACACGTCGCAAGCAAAATGTTTCACCATTGATCAGCCACCACAGCACCCACCATGCTTCCGGATGACTGAGTTGGCCTCGGTCAAGCAGAATTCCTCCAGGTGGCTTTGTTCGTCGAGGTGTTGGAGTGCTATGCTGCCCTGGAAAGCCAGTTGGAAGGGCGCTTGTGCGAAGTCGTGGTGAGCCCTGTGTGGAGTGAAGATGTCCTTGGGCGTGTGGTAGAAGGAGGAGTCGTGGAAGGGATGGTGGGGCGGGAAGCTGTGGTGCGTCTTTGAGTTTTCTCTGGAACAGCTTTTGCGGTTCTTTTGTGTGTTGTATAGTTTGAAGAAATCTTCGTTGTTGATGTTGTTGTTGTTGTTGAGTTGTTGTTGAGAAGTGCTGTTGTGGTTGTTGATGGCTGGGAAGAGTTGTTGGTCGAATGGGTTTTGAGGTGGAAAGTATTGTTGTTGTTGGTGGTGGGGGAATGAGTGGTTGTAGTGGATGTAGGGGTTGAAACAAGAATCCGGTGTGGAAAAGTCGATGGGGTGTGAGTGTTGTGGGGGAAGGTTGTGTGGAGGGGGGAAGTAAGGGGGTTGGAAGTCAGAATTAAGGGTGTTGGGAGTTTGAGTGAGTCTCGAATCTCCTGCATCGTCCCTCTCTCCACCTCTCTCTCCACTTCTTTCGAAGCCACCACCCCCTTGTCGATCCTGAAAAAGTTTCACAAAGTTCATTCCACAGAACATCGCATCGTCACAACACGAAACCATTTCTCGTGAATCCTCACCCGTATCTCATATTATTTGGCGCCAAATCAGAAAAGTCCGTTTGGCATAGCACGTTTCTTGGCAGACGCTGAGACTCTATTAAGCACGCCCACCAAGCAAATTCTCCTTCCACCCTGCTCCAACCACTCCACTCTACCAGAAATTCATTTCAAAAATGTTTTTTACAGATTTTCATGCTTTAAATGTTTTATTGGTTTTATTTTTTATTGTGGTAACAATTTGCTTCAGAAAGATTTATTTATAATTTATTTTAAAGTCTGAATTTTAGTTGCTTTTTCGGTTCTATTTTACGAGTGCATCGTCTTAGCCTCTAGAATTCATCAGGACGAGAGAAGTGGTTGAGTCCGGTTTAATTAAAAAAATAATTAATGATTTTTGTTTGTTTTGTATAAAAATTTTCTAATCTTATAAATAGAAACAATTAAAAAATGAATAAATTATATTTTTATTTTAAATATATCAAAATCGTTCTTGTTCACAAATAAAATAAATTTTCTCGAATAACTATAAATAATTGATTTCAAATGAAAAATCTGCTGTTTAATATTTCATATTTATTCTTAATAATTAATGTTTTCCATTCACATTACTTCCAAACTAGATTATCCTTGTCTTTATATGGATTTATGGAAGTGAAGTTGGGGAGATGTCGTTAAAATACACTAATTTTGAATATTTGAAAAAATTATCAAAACTGAAAATGATTAACATTAAAAAACAATTCTCTATCCAATCAACCTTTCCACCATGAGTTCAAGTCGATTTTTATTCGATTTCTTTTCACTTTTTCATCCAAAACATTCTTCCATCTTATCCACCTAACCATCCATCCTCCGGAGCCAGTAACCATGCCGCTATCATACCTCCCATACCAAACCATTCCAATACGCTGCCATCCTCACCTGCCAAGAGTTCACGTCTAGCCCCATGAACGACATCCCAGCGGTGCTTTCAGGGATGCTTGTGATGGAAATTGAGGATGGGGATGGATGCAATGCGATGATGGTGTTATTATATTGGATTATATTGGATTATATTGAATTTAAAGTGGGGTTTTTTCCAAAACTGTTGTTAATGGCGTTAATATTTTTCTTGACACAATGAAGTTTAAAGTTTCTTTGAGGTTTGAGAAAATTGTCGCCTAGATGAATTCGAATCAGAATTCAACTTTTGATTTTTTAAAAGTCCGTTAAGAAGTTGATGAAGTCAGTGGAGTCATGGGAGGTTGAAGCATTTTGAAGATTCTCACATATCAGATCGACAAATTAAGATGATATATCTTTTAATTTGCTTTGACAGTTTCAGTATTGAAAAAACTTATGGTTAGGATGATAAGAATAGTTAGAACGATAATGATGATGATGGCGACGAATGTGAGGATGATGATGATATTCCTATTATTCCAATAGGATCGAAGAAGATTTGCCAGAAGCAAAGCTCAGTTAATGAATTTAAAACTCAACAGAAAAATTCTATAAATCTGAAAGTAGACTTTTGACATAAAGAAATCAATACTTTTAAAACTATTTTTCCACTTGATCTTTTAGAGACAGTAAGCAATGACGTATCTTTGTAATGTCACAGCATCTCAGACAGCCCCCACACGCATGCCACCCCCATATATACAAACTACCCACAACAGAGTCTTAAATATGTATTGATATATGTGTATGGGTGTGTCCTTCTGTAGTTTTAGTTGTGTGTGTGTATATTTTTTATGTGCATGAGTGTGTATTAAAAATGTGGGAATTATTTAATAATAATAATCATCATCATCATCAGCAGCAGCAGCAGCATCTTGGTGGAAATTATTTATATTATCAAATTATTTAAAACAGTAAATCATCTCCCATCCTTTTTCATCATTAGTCATTACCATTTTAAAAGCATCTCACTGAGCCAGATAAACCTTTAACTTATTTACCCTTTACCCCTCACCACCACCACCACCTCCCACCACACCACAACGACGGCGATGATGACGTAGGCATGACAATGGAGGCATCATGATGACGCAAGTAATCAAGTCAACTTGCAGGTAAACATTCCATACAAGCTCTTAATTATGCATACATTGCTTCAGGCCATATGTGGGCGGAGCTACGGAGAATCCTCTTATTTCATTGGTTGCATCGAAGGTGAGTGACAGCTGGGAAGGATGGCTTGAGGAGCATTCGTTGGATGTTTTCTCAACTTGTTGCGGAGACTTTTGTCGTTGAGACGCGTCTTCACTATAATTTTTACGTCATTAGTTTTTAATTAGATTTTAATTAGATTTTTTTCGTAATTTTCTACTATATTTTTTTTGACATTTAGTTTAGTTGGAGTGTATTTAAAGTTATTTTTATAATTGGCTTGGGATTAATTGGTTCTTGAAAGGGGGCTATTAAAACACATAAACACAAAAAAACATACATATGCCCACACAAACACACACAAACACACACATACACACTCACACAAACATAACTACAGAAACATTGTATCTTAGTTATAATCTGTGCTGCTTGTTTGATGTGGTGTACAATGTTGTCTGCTGACAGTCGACTAATGCACCACATAGAGGTGTACGAAAGTTACACTTCATGAAGTCAACTTTTTCAGAAATTTTGTGAAACTTTTTTGTCCTATTTTTTCAGATTATATGAACAAATATGTGAACTATTTGTTCTTTTAATTGAAAAACAATTAAGCCAGAAAAAAAGATAAAAACAAAAGTATTATTTTCAATAACATTCTTCATTTTTTAAATATTTGAAAATTAAGGCAAATTAAATGCTTTTTTCTTATGTAAATTAAATCAAAACTGTTCAAGAATTTTGTATCAAAGGAAAAATGCATTAAAAATGAAAGATTATCAAGGAGAAAGATTTAAACTCGTTTTTTTCTTCGCAAAATCAATCTTCTTCTTCCATAATGCACAAAGCTTGTATGCTTTAATCTTGCAGCTTGCTTCATTTTAAAGATGGAGGTGGTTGAAGTGGAGATTTGAGTTTGAGTGTTGGAAAATGTTAGAGTTGTTAATAAATAAAATGTTGGTTTATAAATTGTGATTATATGGCCAAAATTTATTTACTCGGACGGTCTTCTTTGTAAATTCTGGATCAATTTCACTACTACATTCGATCCATGCCACTACTACTACCCCAAACACTGCCACTACAACCACCACAACAACCACCCCGTCCACATTCATTACCACAACGAACACAACCTCCACCATCAAAGAATCATCCCACTCGTATCATGTACACCTCATTACTCCGTCAAGAGTGTGATGCTAAATTTGTTAGCAGAAAATATTGCAGCAGCTGCGCAGTTATCGATACTGCTGTCGTTGTGGTGGTGGTTGTTGTGGTTGTGGTGGTTGTCGTTGTTGTGGTGGTTGTCGTCGTTGTGGTGGTTGTCGTCGTTGTGGTGGATGCTGTCTTCGTTGTTGTGGTTGAAGTAGCTATGGTAGGGGTGGTAGGGGTTGGGCAGAGAATGATGATGATGAGGATGAAGATGAGGATGACGATGATGAAGGTGATGATGAAGGTGATGATGAAGGTGATGATGATGATGATTGTAGAGATTTCCGAATTAGGAGCTACTTAACAATGTAAGCGAGCATAATTCATCGGAAGGCGTCTAAGAAGTCCCGATGGAAATCAAAATGAAAGGGAAGAGATGGAGTGAGGAAGAGAGGGGAAGAAGAAAAATGGAAAAAGTATAAGCGAAAAAGAACAGTTGATAATATTACAGATGAAATTATTGAAATTCTGAAAAGAAAAAAAAAGAAAAAAAGTCTAATTATGAAAACAAAAAAGATAAAAGAAGATGATAATGATAGAGTTGTTAATTGCACGTTACGCTTACATACTGCGTGGATGCTATCTCAAGGTGGAAGAGGCTGTGATTAGCAAAATGACTTGGATTCTTGATTTTTAAAAACATTTAAATCAATTTTTATTAAAAAATAAGTCTTAATGTGTTTCAAGATAAATTGTATTTTATTTTAGAGTTTATAATTAAATTAAATAAATTTATTTTTTTATTTTTACTTAATTGGCCAGATAAGCATCTCACGACGGATGTTGTAACATTTCGCGCTCTGTGTGTTACTTCCCGCCAAGTCATTCTAGTTAGGGACTCTATTGTTGAGGTGTGATGCTGATGATGATGATGGTGATGATGATGATGATCGTGGTGATGATGATGATGATGATGATGATGATGATGATGATGATGATGATGATGATGATGATGGGGATGATGATGACGGTGATGATGGCGATGATGATGGCGATGATGATGATGATGGTGATGATGATGGTGATGATGATGATGGTTATGCTGGATGGGATGGGATTATAGTTCGATCATGTAGTTAGAGCAATAATGCATGGATGGATGAACAGCTATTGAATGAAGGTACTTGACCGGATATGGTTATGATGATGATGATGAGGATGATTATGGTGATAATGATGACGATGATGAGGGTGATAATGATGATGGTGATTATGATGGTGATAATGATGATAATGACGATGATGATGGTGATAATGATTATGATGATGATGAGGATCTAGAAAAAGTATTTGATCATGAAGAGTATGAGAAGGATGATGATAAAAACGATGATGATGAAAATGAAGAGAGTGGTGAGATTGCAAAAGAGTGAATATGATGAAGACGATGATGATAGTGGTTATTTATTTAAAACACTTTTTTAAATGATAATGATGATGTTAATGATGGCGATGATGATGATGATGATAATGATGGTGATGATGACAATGATGATGATGATGATGAAGATGCTGCAGATGGAAGAGAGATGGCCTCGAGCCAGTAAAAATACAAGAAGAATATGCTTAATTCTTTTGTCGAGATTGCGTAGGAGGAAATGGATGATTAAGGGTGGATGGATGGATGATAGATGGATGGATGAAGGATGGGTGGATGGTTGATGGAGAGTTGAAGGGTTGACGGATTGATGAAGGATGAATGGATAGATGGAGGGTGGATGGATGATAGATGGAGGGTGGATGGATGATAGATGGAGAGAAAAGTGGATGCGTGAATGATGATGACAGAGGGATAGAAAGAAAGATGGAAGAAAAAAAAGAAAAGGAATAAGTATAAAAATACTTTTTTGATGAAAAAGAATGATAAAAACAGTTTAAATTTCTTTTCATAAAATTGTTAATAAATGACACCTTAAAGACGTTTAGGAACCGCCGGCATTTTTATCTCTTTATAAATATGTATTAACTTTTAAAATGTCGACAATAATTTCAATTGTAATTCTATGGCTTTTAGTATTATGAATTTTATTTTATTATTTATTCAATCCAAGTTATAAGCGATACATTTCATTCTAACTAAAACTTTCTTGTAAAAGAATCTACCCCCTAGCGATTGAAACAAAACAACAAATCTTACATTAATTTTTAAATATTTTAATCTAAAATTGTCAAACATATTCTTCTCTCATAAACTCGGTCAAAAAATATATTTCTGTTGTTTATAATAATGTGGGATCGGATGAAAAAGGATGAAATGAAAAAGGATATGTCTAAGTGAGATGGAAAAACGGGATGGAAAGATGGATGGAGAAGAGAGAGGTCTAAGAAAGATGGATGAACAGAGATTGAAAATGGGTGAAAAAAAAATGATTTCATTCATTCCATTCAATCCTGGAAGCAGAGGTGGAGAGCGACGGATCGTGGAAAGTGCCCTAAACCACTACAGAATCCACATTGAATTAAAAGAATTAAAAACTCATTTAAGTTATCTGAAGCCATTCATTTCATCCATTTATCAAACTATTATCACTTTTACAAATAAATTTTTAATTTTTTTTTATTTCTACCAAGTGTACTCGTTACGATAATTCTTATTTAAATCGCATGCAAACGATCTTTGCTCTGTCCCACAGGACTATATAAGGCAAGGAGTCTCAGAGATTCGTGGTGTTGTCTTGTGAATTGCTGGCCAAGTTACACGACTGTTCGTTTTTGAAAAATTGCTGAATAAATTATTAAATCATTATTTCAATTAGTCTTTAATTCATAAATATTCGATATAAAGCATTTAAAAGAAGAAAATGAAATAAAATTGTAAGATTACTTTTTGTAGTCAGAAAGAACGAAAAAAGTTTGCATTTTTATTTTTTTATTCAAAATCCTATAGATAAGAGCTTAATTCATGGAAAGCACAACAACTACAACTACACAGAATGTTGGCAACAAAAGTTAGAATGTTGTTGTTTTTGGTTGTTCGCTTACTTCTGCCTCCCGTCTTCCATCCATCCGCTCACGCTTTTGCTGTTCTCAAAGAAGTTAAATTGATTGTTTATTTTAAAGATTTAATAATAAGAATTGTAAAAATATGTTTTTATATTTTATTTTTGTAAATAAGTTGTGTATTAAATATTTATTTTTGCAAAATTTTTCAATTTACAAACCATTAAAAATTAGATTTAAAACAATTTCGTCCTGTTTTAATTGCCTACATTATTTTTCATAGTTTCAAAATTTTTCAAAATCATTTTTTAATTAGTTTCAAATTTTGTATAAACATTTATTTAGCGACTTCCACCAATTCATCGTCTTATTACACAGGAACTACATCCGATGGAAGCAGGTGAATAGCCTACTGTAAACCAATTATATTTGAGTTATCATTTTTATTCTCAAAATCATGAAAACCCCAAAGCCGTGGAGTTTCGCTGGTCTGTCCATTCATTCCCAGCAATTTGCACATCGAATCGTTATTTACTTAAACCTCCACTCACTCATCCATCCATTTATACCTCAATCTACCCTGATACCCATTCATTCTATTTAATCATTATATAAACAAAGTTAGATAAATTTTTCCCAATTAAACAGCTTTTTTCAAAATTGTTAAAATAAAAAACTAAATCATAAAACCACTCATTTGTCCTTTAAGCTAGCCATCCACTAGTCAAGTCGATTCATTTCTTATCCATCCATCTCTTCACCAATTCACCTATCCGCTCTTCAGGCTGCAAGGACGTCATAAGCGAGGCAGGAAGATACGTCATCGAGGGTGAGCACACAGTTTGCTTTCAGAAGTTTCATTTCTTAGAAATATCATTTCAAAAAGCTTTCATCAGCTTATGCTATTATGTAATACTAAAAGCAGTGTCTTAAACTTCCTTTGAAATGATTTTTATGTAACTTAAGCCCAAGTTTGTGTTCATTTAGTTTCAATAAAGATTATAAAATAAGATTCAGAGGATTTAGTTTCACAAAAGCCTTTTTAGATTATCCGCTGTAACCAGAGCCAAAGAGACACGCATAACATCACTCACCCTCCACATCACGACAACTCACTATAATGATATTATTTTTTAACATAATCCGGTTAGTGTCACTAATGGCTCGGTGTAGCCGAAAAAAATGATAAACTGTAAAACAGCGTAAAATGCGTGGAAAAAGATGATTTTCTTCTCGATCATCCTCTTCTGGTGCACACACCAATGCACAAAAAGCATCTTTGTTTGAGGACACTTTTTCATCAATAACTTTAGCTTGACAACAAAACCAATATGTGTTATCATTCATCACTCATTTCCTTATTTCCGAAAACTAATTTTTGATTCTTTTTTTCACTCTCATCTTTATTCAGAGCACCCACTCTTTACACTGCAACCATCTCCTTTTCCAAGCAATTCTTCCCAACCTTTCCACCTTCTTTTATCTCTTCCACACAAAATTCACTCTACTTTCTTCTCCAACCACTTCCAACCTTTCCAAACACCTCCCAACAACCTCACACTTACTCTTTTACTTTCTCCACGTTGAACACACTTCGAAAAGCATCCAGACACTTCAAATAAACCATTCGAAAAGCTTCAAAAAATCTTTACAAGCGTCCATTCAAGCACTTCAACCAGCCCATCCGTTCAAGCACTTCAACCAGCCCATCCGTTCAAGCACCTCAACCAACCAACCCATCAAGGCTCGGGTCTCGATGAAGACTGCGTCACTCTCATCCTTGCAGACACCAACCAAGTCATCGTCGCCAACGTCACTAACCTCTCGGTCGACTGTGACGATGGCTTTCTTGAGGTGGGTGCTTTGTCGGGAGTAGTTTAGGGTTTTTTTAGAAGCTTATTATTTAAAAGAACTTGAAAGTTTTTTAGACGAAAGATAGGTTTAAGAGGTTCTTTGTTAGATTTTGGCAAACTAAAGAATGGTTTTTCAAACGTAAAAATGAGTTTATTTTCTATTTTCAAAAGTTTACTTTTCATGGGAATGATTCACGCCAGATCCTCTCACCCCATCGCTCCATCATTTTGAAGTTTTTATAGTGGCAACCACCGATTGGTGACGAAGGATGATTGAGTGACCATCTGAGGTTTTCCAGAAATAAAAATACATTTTTTTCCTTAAAAAGTGTTTTACAAATTGTAAAACTAGAA
Source organism: Piscicola geometra (assembly GCA_943735955.1). Taxonomy (NCBI): domain Eukaryota; kingdom Metazoa; phylum Annelida; class Clitellata; order Hirudinida; family Piscicolidae; genus Piscicola; species Piscicola geometra. Next base: position 6,457,323 of record OX030966.1, on the reverse strand, counting down.
AAACGTTGGGAAGAAAATATAAAAAACGAAAAAATTAGTCTTTTAAGAGTTAATTTAAAGTCAGATCTTGATGCTCTATTTGTTGATTTCAACGGCGGTTAATAAACACAAAGTTGGGGATTAAATGATTAATTAAAAGTCTATTTGTGAAGGATAATAAATGGCAAGCGTGTAAAACAACTTTTAAAGGAAATTTAGAAATTAAATTCAGAAAATAAAATACTCATGAATCATTCTTTCATAGTGTTTAAAAAATATTTTTGAGTTTCAAAAATTTTTTTGGCTACCTATAAAATTCAATTTAAAAACACTTAATCACTTCTACGGAAGTCAATCCACTCTAAAAAGTGCTCAAAAGTATTTTAATCGTTTAAATCACTTCGATAGTTGTGGAAAAACTCAAGAAAGATTATTTGACAACTCCATTAATCTCTTTCCCACCTTCAGCTCCAAGACGGATTTGAGATCGAATCGACTTTCTTTCCAAACGAAAAAGGTTCCATGAGTTTTCATTGCTCATTATAAACTTGTAAATGTCTTCAAACTTGTAAATAAAACTTAAATAAACTCGACCGTCACTTTTAAAACGGACCCAAATGATGAAAAACACCCAAGGGAACAATACCACACCAACTGCATCTCCCCCTCCTCCAAATCCATCAAACAATCACCACTTATCTCTCCATCTATTCCACCTTCTACACACACAATCTCCAGATCCAACAACTCTTTTTTTCTGTGTTTTTTTCTATTTTTTAATGTTTTTTAAAAGCCGTGGTCTGAATTTTAAATTTTACGCAAGCACAAAATTGGTTTAAAAGGACTAATTTTGCAATCAATCATTAGAAATGTTAATACAAACTTTAAAATTTTTCACATGAAACTCCGAGTATAATCACTCTAAAATTAAAACTTAAAAACTAATATAACGCCATTTATTCCGGTTTTAAACCACACAATTGATCAATCAATCAACCAAATAAACTTATATATCGCTTTTTCATAAATTCAAGTGCGCCCACACAGGCATAGCAACCCTGGACTACTGCACGGGAGATGGCATGCTCTTTTCAGAGAGTAATGTGGCTCAGCTGGCATATGCCGCTGCCAAGGGACAGTCATTTGTGGTTGATGTCCACTTGTTCGACGTGGCTAGGCGTATGTTGGTGATGGGGTGGGGGGGTGATAGGGGAGTGAGAGGTGGTGGTAGGGTAGTGAAGTGGTGGTAGGGTGGTGAGATGGTGGTGATAGTTTTATGAGGTGGTAATAGAAGTATGGATAGGATGGTGAGGTGGCGATAAGGGATGGGGGAATTCAGAAAAATTGAACCACTCATCTGAAACCACCATCATTCCCAGCGACTTACCCACCATCCAGCCTGCAACGTGTTGGCAAAGGGCGCCAGAGGGTCAGTGACGTTGAGCAGCAGGGTGGCTGGGCAGAGCGACTGCACCCTCTTCATGCCGTTTCCTGTCCGCTTGGAAGTTGCAGTTGAAGAGGAGGAACAAGAGGGAGAGGAGGGAGTGGGAATACCTCAGGTTGATGATAATGGCGATGTAATGAGAAATAATATGAGACTCCAATTTTAAAATGTTAAAATTTATTTTTTATAAATTCAAGAAACTGGGTGGAGTTGCACGCAAGTTTAGGGAAAGGTTTTTCTTCTGGAAAGAAACAAAAGTGAGCAAATGTGTTGGAAAGATGTTTTTCATAGTTTTGTTGTAGTTTTTCCAAATATTTTTCCTATGCTTTTAAAAGCTTTTCCTACGGAAACCAGTTTTTTAAAATAGAAAAATAATTTTGCTTAAAATAAATTTAATTAAGTTATGAACAGAAAATGTATTTTTAAACTTTATTAAAAATACGTTTTAAATAGGCATATTTCACAATTATTTTTTAATAAGCTATTTAATGAAAGAATGAAATATTTGAAAACTCACCCACCAGTGCGCGGGTAACTACGTGGAGGTGAGGGGAGGAGAGGTGGCTTCATTCCTCCACATGACTTCCCTCCAAACCATCTGTCCCTCCCGCCCACGCACTCATCCAAGTATGGGTGGATGGGTGGATGGATGGATGGATGGATGGATGGATGGATGAATGGATGGATGGATAGATGGATGGATGGATGGATGGATGGATGGATGGATGGATGGATGGATGGATGGATGGATGGATGGATGGATGGATGGATGGATGGATGGATGGATGGATGGATGGATGGATGGATGGATGGATGGATGGATAATTAGATCCCATAACACCACGTAGGAAGGGCACGCAGCAGTCTTCTGAAGTCTCGTCAGGTGTTGAAGATGTTTTCGGAAGATGCAGAAGAGTATGGAAGGAGTGTTGGTGGTAGGAAGATGGGTGGAAGTGGTGATGGTGGTGCTGTGAGGGGTGGTGGAAAGATTGGCAGTATTAATGGTGGTGGTAGAACCATGGACGATGGTGGCTTGTTCGGAAAAAGAATGGCGAGGGGTAGATTACTTGCCAGGAAAAGAATGGAGAATGGTGTGAATATGGTGATTGGTTGTCCGTTCAGCAAGTTGAAATTGGTGACAAATGGAGGAAGGAAGGTGAAGGTCAACGTGAAGTATGAGATGATGGATGATGGGCAGGAGGTTTTGAGGGATAATGGCATGAACAAGAATGGTGAGGTTGTATATCAATGTTGATGAAAAGGATGGTCATGTGGGTTGGGGTGATGATCAGGACGATATTGATGATGATGGTGATGATGACGATGATGAAGGTTGTGATGAGAATACTGGTCGGATTTTAAAGTTGACCAAACTAACAGACTTTTCTCACGGAGTAGTGAAATTAATTTTCAAGTAGTTGAAAAATAAAATAAAAAGAAAATGAAGCATGACTTTCAAAAGAATAAAAATATTCACAGCTTAAACTTTATTTATGGCCTTTTAAACAAGCTAAAAAAACTTTATTTCTTTATTTTAATTATTTTTAAAAAAAGAAAGATAATTAAAAATATTTATTAACTATAATACAAAAACACGATTCAATTATTCAAAAATGGCTATTCGTTTTTAATGAACACTTTTATTGAGTACGAAGGGTTTTTAATTTTAATAAAAACTCTGAAAGTCCCTAGATGGAGTCAGTGTCGCTGAAAATGAGATGGCTAAGAAACAGTAATCGAGGCTTAGAGTTGGATTAGTTGGTTCAAATTGTTTGAAAACTAGCCACATAAAATGTTCAGTTTTGCAAAAAATAATTTTTTTTTTTAATTCATGAATAAAGGAAAAAAGTATTAAAAACTCTTAAAAGAATATTTGTTTCAGAAAATAATATAATTATAATATTTGAAAAGTATGACACTTGTTTATGGGAGTGGAGAAAAGACAACAGATATGTTTACGCGCAAAAATAAATCTACATCGCAACATCTCTTCTCCATCTCTGTCAATGCTTCAGAAATCAGCTTATATAGCCTTCTAAAAATAGGCGCCCAATTGACTCACGCTGATTGGCTGAAAGATCACTAGCAAACAGCTGGTCGGTGTTCATAGTGTAGGAATGGTTGTGAAACTCAAATGTATCTTTCTTTACTTAAGAATCTTAAGGCAATCTACACCTGATTCTGTGAGATTTATAATTGATATAGCTCTTAGTTTTGTTAACTAGTTTTTAGTTAGTAAAGAAGTTGGTTGAAGTTTATAAATATAACTATTTGGTGGCAAAACCAAAACACATGGGTTCTGTCGCCATCGTCATCATCAGCAAGTATTAAATATAAATTGAAGATCTAATTATGATTAAAAATCTTAAATCAGTTTTCATATAATTGAGTTATTAACACTAATGAGAGTTAATTGAAAAGTTCAATTCTGGGTGTCATTCTTCACAACAGCATCACTTTGTTTCTATGGAAACCACGAAAAAGACCTGAATACCTTAAAGACTACTCCACTAACAAAATTAAACAATTGAAAGTTATTATTAATTAATTTATCAATTTATTAATTTATTATGATTTAAAATGTATTAATTAGTTAGTTGGCTTATTAAAATGTTAAGTGACTTGACGCTCTCCCATCATTGGGACTGTTACTTTGATAACCTTCAAGAAGTTCACAACGTTAGTCATCATCATCATCACCATCAACATCATCCCCTTCATCATCATCGTCATCATCATTATTTCCACCATTATCAGCTTTATCAGAAAAATCCAATTTTTTATGAATACTTATAAATTATACATTTTATAATAATTATAAAATTAATACACTTTTCACTTTTAGTTCTTTGAGGACTTCGACAGCATAGTTGCGCAAGAGATGGATGAGAAAGCCGTCGTCACGGAAAAACCCATGGAAACGTTAAACGATCTAACTAACCTATGCAACGAACTTAATAGTAGTAATGGTAGTAATGACGTTAAAAATAATAATTTTGAAGTTGTAAAAAATAATTGGAGAAATAATGATAATAATAGTTATTCTTATCATCATCATTATCAGGGTCATCATCTAAATATAAATGATAAAGTTAAATTTAGTGAGGTGATCGATACGAACAAATACACCGCTGCTGTCGAAAAAAATAAAAATAAAAATAAAGATGATGATGATGAAGATGAAAAATATAATGATTCAAATATAAGTATTAATACTAATGATACAAGTAGTAACTATTATCATAATAAACACTTTTATAACTACAATAATGATCAAATTAATAATAATAATAATACAGACTCCATCGAGCAAAAGCGTACTGCAAAAAACTGTTTCAAAAAAGACGAAAAGGCTGAAAAAGAAGATTGGAGGAAATTGGCCAATTTAGACCAATTCAATTATACCCAATTAAAAGTTCCTAATGAGTTCAATAATTATTCAAATCTCAAAAACTCGCTTCAAAGTGTCGATGGAGTGAAGATCAAACTCGAAAGAAATGACTATCAGTTTGAACGAGACATGTCTGACCAACCCTTCCACGCACCCGATACCAGCGATGGGTGTTTCAACCAGCCGAACGAACAATTCCTCGACGACGACCGCTCATTTTTTGAAACTTTTGCCGTCACCCACTCGCAACCGCGTGGTTGTTACGAAGGTGGCAAAAACGAAAAAAGACGAAGATTGACGAACAGCGAGTTTCAGAAATATAACTCACAACAACATCATCATTTGCCACAACAACATTTGCAGCAACAGCCTCAGCAACACTATTTGCAACAACAACTTCAACAACAACATTATCAGCAGTATCAACAACAATTCTTAGAGCTTCAACAACAAGCACAAACACCTTGCGTAAATATCAAAACAGAACATAACAACACAATTCTCATCCAAAACAACACCTTCATTCTCAACAACACTCTTGAACCACACGCATTCATCAACAACCACAACAGCACATATGACCACAACAACAACAATATCTACCAGCCCAGCAACTACAACAACCACAACATGTCTCGTCAATTCTTTAACTTATCTCCTCCTTCAACACCAAACTTATCGTTCATCCAGAACACTTCATCAACACACAATCACACATTTCCACAGCAAAACCAACAAAAAGTACAATATCTTAATCAAACATATCTCCAATACAAACAACACAAACCTCTATTCACTACACCTCCAACTTCCCCTCCTTCTCTTAACGATTATCACAACCACAACAACACAATTCTGCAACAAAAACAAATGTTTGAACAAGAACAAGAATTCAATAAACAACAGCAACAACTAAAACAAAAACAACTACTCTTACAACAACATCAAGATCAAAACATAAACTTTTTTTCACAACTACAACACTCTCCTTTCCAAAGCGATTTTGAGATTTCTACTCTTTACAACGACTTGCCTGTCGATTCATACTATTCTCACCACAATCTACAACAGCACCGAGTCATCCATGAAACCAACTCACCTCCACCATTAACTCCAGTTACCCACAACTATCCATCATCTGGTCCCACCACACACCAAAATGAATACTTTATATCCCACCCCACCTTCCCAAACAACCCTTCACCTCTCGGAACCCTGCTACCAACTATCAAGCAAACCACCCCATCACTAACAACACCAAAAATCCTAGCAACACCAACCCCTTCATTCTCACCGCCAACAACAACACCAACAACAGCATTAACCCCAACAACACCAACAACAACTATCCCACCATCAACAACATCAATCCCAACAACAACAAAACGACTCAGAAGCCGTCGCAAACAAACGCAACACGCGTGTCCCTCCCAAGGCTGCCTCAAAACCTACAGCAAAAGCAGCCACCTCAAGGCACACCTACGCACGCACACCGGTGAAAAACCCTACCAGTGCACGTGGGTCGCCTGCGGTTGGAAGTTCGCCCGCTCCGATGAACTGACCAGGCACTATCGCAAGCACACCGGAGATCGGCCCTTCGCGTGCGCTCACTGCGATCGTGCATTCTCCCGCAGCGATCATTTGGCGCTTCATGTCAAGAGACATTTGGTGTAGAACGGTGGAATGGGGGAGAGTGGATTTGGAAAGATTTTGGTGGAAGTGTTTATGGGAAGATTGTGGATGATTGGGAGGTGGAAAGGTGGGAGACAGTGTGGTGACAAGATAAAGAAAGAAACTATTTAAGAATTGGAAAAATTGGATTAATCTTGAGTTAAAATACCGCAAAAACTGTAACCGATCTGGAGATTGCTTTTTATTTCAGAAGTGCCAACGGTTTTAGAAAAGCAATTTTATGATTAAGAAAACCATCTTCCACAAATTGTAGATATTCAATCTTGTTAGTTAATTACTCGCATTAAAACAACAGCATGACACCAATTATTACTTCTTGTTCATTTAAAGTCGTGCAGATATTTTGTTTTATACCCTGCCGTTTTCAAAAAATAATTTTAATGCAATTGTCTTCTTTGTACGCATTTTGAATGTTTTTAACCACCCACAAATAGTCGACGTTTCTAATCTGAATTTTAGATTTTCTATTTTTGATTTAATGTTATTTTCACATTTATTGTTTTCTATTAATCCTTTTCTAGATTTGTTACAATGCTGCTTCATTTTGTTTTACCCGTTATCCACCAGTATTCCGAAAGCCATTGTTAACTCACCACGACTTACCTTCCAATAAAAAGTATTTGCCTAAAAAATGTCGAATAAGATTGGGGTTATCACACCATAGGGTGGATTCGACGGTGTGGTCAGAGGGGGTGAAACGAAAAATTTGCTTTAAAAAAACTGTTACTAAAGATATTTATAATAAATTAAATTAAAGAGTTCATACTTTTTATGAATCAAAAAGACCATACAGCAAGTCAGAATGGTAATGATATTTGAAATTAAATACCAATTCATAATAATTTATCTTCTTAATTCACTTTTGCTCACTCGTTCCACTGGTTTACCTGCAAGAGAAGTCACTTAATGAAAATAAAATCACAACTAGTCAACTACTCCACCCTCCCCACCACCCACCATCTTCCTCCCACCACCCCACCACAAACAACCCCTCTCACCCTCACCCTCCACCACCCTCTTTCCCTTCCACCCACCTCGACTTCTTTGTCAGCAAAGTTCTTCTTGATATCGAGCACCAGCTTCTGCGTCTTAAAGGCCAGATTCTTGGTCTTCTCGACCACTTGTTGGTAGGGTGAGACTGGCTGCGTGCCCATGATCACCAGGCCCTGTTGGTCGGTCGGAGAAAGTCGGAAGTTTGGAAAAAAACTAAATTGTTTTAAAATACGAAAAAAAAATTTAAAGCCCCAAAAACTCTTTTATCCAACCTTTTTTCCCACTCACCTACACCTATCACTACCTACCTTCTCATCCACACTTACCCACTCAACCCACCCACTCAACCCACCCACTCATCCACACCCACTCATCCACACCCACTCATCCACACCCACTCAACCCACCCACTCATCCACACCCACTCATCCACACCCACTCAACCCACCCACTGATCCACACCCACTCAACCCACCCACTCATCCACACCCACTCAACCCACCCACTCAACCCACCCACTCATCCACACCCATTCTCCCTGCACACCCACCTGTTTAGAATCGATCTTGGCGTCCAACCTGGCATTCCTGATCAGGTCGACGATCCACCTCTCTGCCTCCTCCTCCTCCAGCATGTCCAGCTTCTCCGCCAGCATCCTGTTGGTTGCCGAAGTGGGCGTTGTGGTGGTGGTGGTGGTGGAAGGGTTGAAGCGATTGAAATCGAGAAATTGATTGGTTGTTGCAGTGATTGAATGTTTTTAGTGCTTTAGAAGCAATGAATCATCTCATCTCTCCCCACCCCCTTACTCGATATCATCTCAGCCCTCCATCAACCACCCCACTTCCCCCCCCCCTCACTTGATGCTGAAGCGGTTCCTGATCTTGCAGAACGTCTCGAAGATGAGGAGACGAGCATTCTCGATGAACTCCTTGTAGCAGCCCACCAGGAAGAAGTCGTTCATGATCAGCTGTGAAAGGAGCATGGAAGGGTGAGGGAAGTAAGTTGGTGGGTGGGTGATGATTGAGTGGTCGTGTGTGAATGGTCGTTGGTAATGAGAAATAATTAAATAAATAGGTGTATGGGTGTGTGAGAGAGATTGCGTCGGTTGGCGGGGGTGATTGAATGGTGAGTGGGTGCGAAGGTAGCGATGCAAAAAGGTTTTTGCAGGATGCTGTGTGCCCACCCCTGACCACTGCCACAAGCACACCTGCCCACCCCTGACCACAATAACCTAAACACCCCCACTGACCACAACACCCTAACCACCCCCACTGACCACAACAGCCTTACCAGCCCCACTGACCACAACACCCTAACCACCCCCACTGACCGTCTTGCACTCGACCAGTTTCTTCTGGGCGCCCTCGAAGTCGAAGTGGTGGTAAAGGCACGAGATGAAGTCAGTCACCGGGTCGCTGTACGTGTAAGCCTCCTGTGGGGAGAGAGGGAGGAAGGGGGAGAGGGGGAATGAGAGAGGGGAGGGAGGGGGAGAGGAGGAATGAGAGGGGAGGGAGGGGGAACGAATGAGAGGGGAGAAAACGGGTAAAAAGAGAAGTGTAGTGGAAGATAGAAATAAAGAGTTTAAATAAAGTTCAGTTCATAACTCTAAATACCTCAACCAAACCACAATACACTATTCTCTCGCCAATCACCCACTACCCATCCATCAATCCAATCCGCCCACTAACCCACTCACCCACTCAACCAATCCCCCCCCCCATACCTGTTGGATGACCTTGACGAGGTCTCTGAGGTCTTGTTGGTGTTGCTCTGCCCTCCTCAGCCTGCTCGTGACCACCGCCGCGGTCAAGTAGCGCAGGATGTGTGGGCACGTGGTTTGGATGGTGTTCAGGTAGCTGGGATGGATAAAGGTAGATGGGGGATGTGGGAGGGGGGTGTGGAGGGGTGGTAGGAGGAGTTGATAGAGAGAGTTGAGTGGGTGGGTGGGATGAAGATTAAATGGGTGGATGGAGGGGTTAGAAGGAGATGAGTGGGTAGATGGATGGAGAAGGAAAGGGTGAGTTGGGGTTTAGTGTGGCACGCATGAGAAAAAAAAAATTATATGCACTACCTCTTCCCACAAAGACAAAGACCCCGCCATTTGACCCCCACAAACCCATCCCCATCTCCGCCCATCCCCACTGGCTGCACCTACTTGGGCGTGTGCAGGAAGGTCTGGATGATGAGGTCGGTTCCCTTGTGGTGGTTGTGGAAGACGAAGAGGCTCCAGTGCACCAGCCACGTGCGCTGCTGCAGAATCACTAGAGGCGCTGACGCCTGGATCGGATGGGGAGGGAGGAGTTAAGAAAGGGTGTATGTGTGGAGTTGGAAAGATTATAGAATGTGAGAAGATAGATGTGTGTGCGTGTGGAAGATTAAGAATGGTGATAGGAAGAGAGTATTAAGGGATGAAATGGGTGTTTTTGGCGGGAGTTGGGTGTGGATTAATTGCGAAATAAATCAACCAAAGACATACTACCCCCTACCACAAAAATATGCCAAGCAATGAAAATGTCGAAGCCATATCATTTCATCCCCTTACAATTCCCTCCAACACGTACATTGTTATCGATGACTTCCTGCAGTTTGTTGACGTCCTCCATGGAATTGTCCCAGTCTTGGAGGAGGATGTCAGAAGCGAGCTTGCCCCACATCGTGTTCATGTAGTTGCGGTCGCTCGGTGGCAACTGTGGTAGGGGGGGTGGTTTTGAAATGTAAATAAAGTTTTTTGATTGCTCGATTTTACACTAGTACCAAAGGTTCATGCACAAAAATCATAACCATCAACCAACCGTTTCGAACCCCCCCCTACTCACTCACTAACCATCCTTTACCCCTGACCACTCACTCACCAGAACTCTGACGAAGTAGAGGTACTGAGAGGCTGACGTGTAGTTGCCGCAGTCGAACAAGAATTTGGCACTCTTGTATAACTTCTCCAACATCTCCATCTTGAACTAGTGGTGATGATGATGATGATGGGTATGATGATGATGATAGTGTGGTGGTGATGATGGTGATGTGGTGGTGGTGGTGATAATAGTGTGGTGGTGGTGCTGTTGATGATAGTAGTGATGATGGTGATGATGATGCGAAGATGCTGATTATGATGTTCTAGCATAAAATTAAACAATGGCAACATACTCCTTTCTCGGACAGAATCTCAAAGAGGTTTTTGACATCCCTGTAAATGAATTGAACAACTTATTTTACACAATCGTCATTATTTTGCATTCCATTCCAGAACCTCCACAATTTTCCCACTAACCCCATTTTCCCTCCAATAGGCTTTAAAATTACAAAAATCTGAAAAGATTTTTTTTTTCAATTTCATCCCCTCCACCCCACCAACCACATATCCATCCCTTTTCCTCATCACTTTCACCATACCGCCATCTCCTATTTATCTCCCTAGCATCTAACCCCCTCTCCCTCCCATGCGAACCTGGTCTTCTCAATGACGGCATGGTTCTCCTCGGAGTTGAGGATGTTCAGGAGTGGTTCAGTCTCTTCGTCCACTTGCCTTAGTTGGTTCAGCACCTCCACTCTGCGCTCTATCAGCTCTGTGATGGTGGTGTTGATTATAACTTTAAATATTTATTGAAGTGTTTAAAATACGTTTTAAAATAGGGTTAAATATTTGATATTTAAAAAATATGCATAAAGGTTAACAGATACCATCAACAATACTTGCATCCTCATCCTCATTAATACTATAACTAGCAACATCCTCATCATTAATATTATAACTAGGCACATCCTCATCATTAATATTATAACTAGCAGCATCCTCATCATTAATATTATCACAAGCAGAATCATCATCAGCACCAAACCTTTGGGAGCCTCAGTGGCCTCGGGATGCAGTTGTTGATAGACGTCTACTGAGTAGTCGACCATCTTCGTCTTGTCCAACAACTCTATCTTCTCCTTCAACAACGACTCAGTGTCGTACAACTAGTGAGGTGTTTCAAGACAGTCATTTAAACTTTTTAGAGTTAATCATTTTTAAATGCAAAAGACTGGGTCTCTGAAGTAGCACACAAGCTGGGACGGATGCAATTGCTTCCATCTATTAAGAAGGGTTGACGCCCCTACATACACTTAATCAGTTTTAAATGATTATTTAAATGTTTCAAGAAGTTAACAGGCTATCATATGTAAAGCGGCATGAGTATTTATTTCTAATAAAAAAACAATTTTTTTCTAATCAAATGAAAATTTAAAACCTTTCTGACTGCAATGAACTCCATGAGACCAAGCACCAAGTGCCTGTCAAGGTAGGGAGCTATCCTACTCGTTAAGTCATACTCTGCCATATTGTTAAATGAGCGATAAAATATCTACCGTTCATTTCCACTACAAAGAGCTGTATATTTGGTACTTCAATTAATTTTAGAACTTGAATTTGTGTAATATTTTGGTGTGTGAAATATTATTAAAAATACTTTAAAAATTTTGTTAAAAATTAAATAGAAGCTTTAAGAGGTACTTTATGGTCAAAACGATGCCAAACTTGATAGGTATGTGAATAGAGCAATTTGGGCTAGTCATTGTAAAAGCTGTGAATCAGAAAGAACCCAGTTGTATTATACAGCCTGGCACGACACCCATACACCTAGACTTTTTAAATACTTTTTCTATACTATCTGCTTTATTATTACTTTATTGATTGTTTTAACTAGTATGAAATGTACAATTTGAACATTTCAAAGGGCTTTAAGAGCTTACTCACCACAAGAACACAATTGAATGTGAAATAAAGCAAGAATGTCTTCAATTCAGTTTTTTGCATAAATACATGATTAGTTAATCATTTGTCCCTCCCAAATTGCTCAGAATAATATTCAAATACTTATTTATATATCGAAGAATCAAAGCTTTTTATTTATGTTTTTATTTGAGCTAAAAAAGTAATAAACTTGAAATTTAATCTATTTACTGTAATTGAAAACGTTGACAACTCAAGACACAACACAGATGAAATTATATCACTAATCGAACTGTGAAACATACTTTTTTTAACTAATTAATTCTAGGCACTTCAAAACCCTGATGATGACCATGGACACAGAAATAGGCGTCATTGATAAGGGTGCTTTTCCAAAGAACAGTTACGAGGGTGATGATGATGATGACGATAACGACTTCGGTAGGTTCATGAAGGAAGAGGATGATGACGATGATTCTGTCGAGGCTGGTGGAGAGATGTTCTACTCGCCAGACGACTTCCTGAGCAGACAGACACAGAGCAGGAAGAAGACTTACAAGAATAAAGTGGCCACCAAGCAGCAGCAGAGGGCCATGCAAGAGGCAGGCCTTGCTGATGATAGTTACGAATACCAGAACAACAACTACCCCAGCAGCATCAACGACAACTACAGCAACAATTACGTCGACAACAAACCACTCAGAGGCTCCTCCTCAGTCGAGACGTTTGTGAGGCAGTTCAAAAAGATGTTTCCAGGTGAAAAACGGAAAAGGAAGTTGAACAAGGTGTCCAGTTTGAAGCAGGACCAACACAAAAAGAACCAACAACTCAGAACGTTTTGTTTTTCAGACACGAAAATAGGAAAAAGTTTCGACGAGTCTGTCTGGATGGGAAGCAACTCTGACTTCCCGGCATTTCTCATGCACGACTCAGACAACAAGAACACCGAAATCCCGCCAAAAATCGCTTCAAATGAGCCAGAAAGCGCGCCAAAAGTGGAGAAGAGAAAGAGTTTGATTCCAGGTGCAGGCTTCTTTCTCCGCCATCCCCGGAAAGATTCAGTATATCATAACGATAAAGCGCTAGATAAAGGTGGTGATGATGATGATGATGAAGATGAAGATGATATTAATCATAATTCAAAAAGGAATTTAAGTCTAGAAAATGAAGAGGTTTTTAGTTCGAACGAAGCCGGAGGAGTTCCAGACACATACCTAATGCCAAAAAACATCTTTCCCGCCAAGTCCATCTTGCATAATAGTAAAAACAATAAACAAAAAGATAATACTGATAATAATACTCATAACAATACTAATAGTAATCGCCACAGTGACTACCATGCCACATTTATGAATAAGAATGCAGTTGTAACAACACGCAATGATGATGATGATAACGATGATGATGAAAAAGGATCTGATGACGGTTATGATATTGATCTTGGGGATAAACCTGTTGTTTTTGATGATGATGTTGCTGGTGGTGGTGATGATAATGATGAGGATGCTGGTGGTGGTGATAATGATGAGGATGTTGCTGGTGGTGGGGTTGATAATGATGATGATAGTGATGATGGTGTTGCTATCAGCTATGATGATGAAGAGTATAATGGGAGTGCTGATAATGATGCCTCCATCGATGATAATGTTGGGTCGAACAGTGGTGAATATTTGAATAACGAAAATAACGATGACTATCTTATGAACAACAACAACAAAGGAAATAACACCAACAGTAACAGTAAGATCAACAGCAACAACAACAGCATTGACAACAGCAAAAATAACAGCAACAACAGCATTAACACAATCTCTAATAGCAGTGACGACATCAACGAAAAAACCAACAACAACACCCTCAACAACAACAACAACAAAAATAACACTAACAACATGCTAAGCAACAAAGCAGAAGAAACACACGAGACACCAACCTCTCCACCACCGCCTCCCCCTCTGCCAGCACTGAGAGACGAAGGCCTTAAAGTCTTCAGGTCTCCAGACGTGCAAGCCGGTCGTTCCCGCTCACCGCCCACTTCGAGTTTCATCGGCGGAGCCCTCAAAAAAGTCAGTGATTACTTCTCTCTCAAGAAGGAGAAGTCTTGGTTAAGTCACTGAGGGGGGGGGGTTGTGTGTGTCTATTTGATTCTTTCAAGCTTTTATATTAACAGTCGTCTCTAGGCGAAGATTCATTCGGCAAATCTTAACAACTTCTAGTGCATATCTTCCCTTATCTGATCGCCAATAGTGCTAAACATGTTATACGAATCATAAAAGTTCATAGTATATTGAGTTATGTATTTTTGTTGAATATAGACATTTGATTCGTCTGCTCAAAATGCTTCAAAACATTTCAGTTCTATTTTAAAAGCTTTCATTACAAAGGCGAATTGAAGTAAGGCTTTTATTAACAAATAAAAACAATACATTTTCATTTTAAAAAACAATCTATTATCTTTTTTTAGTAAGTTTATAAATAGTTACTCAAAATTGTCCAAAGACTTCAATATTTAAAGTTATTTTTTCCATTTTATAAATAATGCATTGAATCTTTCATTTTTTCTTGTATTTATTCTGGATATTTTCCATTCTCTTAGTTTCTGCTTCAAGATTCGACAGTTCTTGGATCCTCTTGAGGAACTCCTTGGAGCAGTTCTTGAGGGGGTCAATGTAGGGGTAGTTATCCTGCTGTAGTTGCATCTCCTTCAACAGTTGTTCGTTTTGTTGTTGTTGTTGTTGTTGTTGTTGCTGGCGTAGTAGTTGTTGTTGTTTCAGTTGCTGCTGTTGTTTTTTTATGTTTTGTTCGTTTTTTGATTGTTGTTTTTGTTGCTCTTCTTGCTTTTGTTGTTGTTTTGCTTTATCTTGTTGTTGCTGTTGTTGTTGTTGTTTGCTCATGTCTTGTTTCCGTTTTGGTTCTTGTTTTTTGACGCTTTTCAGACTGTCCGAATTACTCTTAACAACGGGTTTTTTCTGTTGTTGTCGTAGCTTTGTGACATCGCCTTTTTGTTGTTGTTTGCATTGTTGATCTTCACATCTTTGCTGTTGTTTGTTTTGTTGTTGTTGTGGAATTTTTAACTTTGTTTTTTTGTTTTTTGAAACTTTTTTCGAAGTAACCGGCTCAGTTTCCTCCCTCTTCCCTGTGGTCTCTTCATCACCCCCATCACTACCAGCATCATCATTATCATCATCATCAGTTATACAAACACCACTAGAAACATCTTCACCATCAACAACACAAGCACCACTACTATCACCACCACCGCCATCAACATTACAAGCTCCAAGACAATCATCATCACAAAAACCAGCATTATCATCATCAACACCTCCAAGATCATTAACTTCTTTTGATTCCATTGTTGAATGACTTCAGGGGTGGTTTGGTTAGTAGAACGTTAACTCTCTTACTTACAGAGCAGCTCCCATACTCCAGTATTATAGTTTTAATAGAAATAAGTCATTTTAAATTAATTAATTACTTTTTATAGAGTAGTGAAACTATCTGCACAGTTGAACAAGTCTACCTGCACAGCGTCGCTAAGAAACCATAAAAGGTTAAAAGAACCAGTTTAAAGATCAATTCGTAATTTTGAAGTTTTAAAAATAGAGAAAAACTAGAGTTAAAATTTAAGCTTTAATTTAGAAATATTAAAATTAAAGTTGAACGCATGAAAATTAAAAAATTTTGTTAAATCCTCATTTCAAAAATTGCAAAAGAAATTTTAAATATAAAAATTTTATAATAAAATGCCTCTAAGTGAGGGAGAAAAAGCCGGCTTTTATGGAATTTTGGGTTTCATACAAGACTCTGAGTTAAATTCTTTGGCAAACACAGTTTCTCATAACATTTTGAATCCAAAAAACAGAAGAGGTAAGTTTAGAATCTAAACTTTAGGATCAGAAATAAACTTTAAAAACTTATAAATAAATATATAAAAATAAAAGTTATTTCATGATTTTTATTTGTTTCAGACTCAGTAGAAACGATTATAAAATACACAAATCACCCATTTGAGTTGTTCAAACGAAAGAAAATTAAAAAAGACATCTTGTTCTTATATGCTGACACTTTCAAGATAGAAGGATGCCTACCTAGTGACACTAAAAAGGAATTGATCAGGAAGATCTTAGCTTCTTGGAATTCTAATTATGATGTTGAGGTTTAACTAGAAATACATTTGTTATATTTTAAAATAGTTTGTATAGCTCAATTAGATTGATCAAAAAAATAATTTTTACTAATTTTTTTCAGGATATGGAAGATGAAGATATACCACAAGAATCTCCATCACCACAGCTTTCTCTCACCTTCTGCCAATCTCTTCAACCACAATCTTCATTTTTTCAACAACCAGAACAAGTCAACAACCAGCTCTTTCAACAACAACAACATCAACAATCTTTTCAACAACAATACCTTCAACAAAACTTTAATCAAAATTCATCTCAAAGCTTCCAACAACTACAACAAACACAACTGCAACAACAGCATACAGACCTCAACTGCTGGTACGAATCAGGCTTAGAGGCGAATGATGAAGACAAAGAGTTATCCATGGAGTTCTGCAAGTGGTTCTATCTCATGCTCAACAACCTCAACAACACTTCTTCCCCCAACAACTTCACCAACACCACTGACTCACTCACTCCCCAACATTTTTTCAGCGACTGTAGAATGGCACTGCTAACAGAAAATAATTCAGAAAAAATACACGAATGCATCCAAGGTTCTGAATTTGTTTGTGCCAAACTTAAGGATCTGACCATGAGCAGTGGGCTGAGCTACAATCCAAACCTCAGTGAAAGGGGTCTCAAAACACTTTCTGACCGATTCGGTCGCAGGGTTATTGTGGTTGCAGGCACTATCCATTCTGGAGACCATGTTGGTCTTTTCGAGCAACAATTTGGCCTCTTGAGAGATAGCAACGCTGAGTACAATTGGAAAATTAAGTCAGTTAGATTGGCTCTGTCCAACCACACCCCTCAACACCAGATCTCCCTTGATAACACCAAACAAATCTTTTCCACCAGCCCCCTCCAATAAATCCCACGGGAGCTCTTCGATTTATTTTTAGTTTTTCCATCGTTATAAATAAATTAAAGAAAAATTGCATTTTATTGCAAGTAGTATTATATTCTTTTAGTTAGGCATCCTTCTATCTTGAAAGTGCCAGCGCTTGAAAGGAGTATGTTAGTTTTTTTCGTTTAAAAATTCAAATAAAAGCTTTTTTTTTATTTTCAATAAAAATAATTTTACTAAATGAAGCGCTACTTTATATAATATATTTTTAAAGTTAAATAAAATTATTCCCATCGCACTGGTTTTTAAAGTTATTATATTTTAATTTACTAAAGCCGGATTTTTCTTATAATGAATTGAAATGATCAAACGTGTTACGGCTGAAAATAAAATAGTTGAATGACTTTTTCGTGTATAGGTTTTCATATAAATAAAAATAAAATCATTTGGGTCAAATGGAGTTGTCTCAGACGTCTCTAGGTCTGATATCAGCACCATCGTCCACTCCACTCGAACTCCCAACTAACTCCAGCACTGACAATCAAAACCCATCGCCGCCTGCCATTGCCAACAACAATCTGACCAATGCAAATGGGAAAAAGTCTAAAAAGCCTTCGAGTCAGTATTATATTGAAGGGGTGGGGGCTCGGGTAGTCAGGGGACCAGACTGGAAGTGGGGCAAGCAAGATGGCGGAGAAGGTCATGTAGGAACAGTGAGGAGTTTCGAGTCGTCAGAAGAGGTGGTCGTCGTGTGGGATAATGGCACTGCAGCCAATTATCGCTGTTCTAGAACTTTCGATCTCAGGATCCTTGACAGTGGCCCTACTGGTTAAAAGTTATTTTTGTAGATACTATAAAAATATTTTTTCAATATGCATTCAATAATCCCTCTTACTTATTTGTCGAAAAATAATTTCATTTACATTTGCAATGTTTTAATTAATTTTTCTATTCCATTCAGCATTCTCACCAACAATACCAAAACCATCACCACTAACACCACCACCACAACCAGGCCAACGCCACGACAGCACACTGTGCGACTCATGTGGTCAAGACCCGATCTCTGGCATCCGTTGGAAGTGTGGTGTGTGCCCCAACTACGACCTGTGCTGTGCCTGCTACCACGGCGACAAGCACAACCTCAAACACCACTTCTTCCGAATCAACACGTCCACAAGTGAACGGTGATTAAAAGTTTACTTTGTTCTCACAAATTGCAGTTTTTAATAATAACTATTCTCATTATAATCATCATCATCATAATCATCATAATCATCATAATCATCATCATCATAATCATCATCATCATAATCATCATAATCATCATAATCATCATCATCATAATCATCATCATCATAATCATCATCATCATAATCATCATCATCATAATCATCATCATCATAATCATCATCATCATAATCATCATCATCATAATCATCATCTAACACCCTCCCACTCCCCCCTCAAAGATTCTTTGTGGAGCCGCGCAGAAAGAGCAAAAAGGTTACAAGCAGGGGCATTTACCCTGGCGCGAGGGTGGTGAGGGGGGTGGACTGGCAGTGGGAGGACCAGGACGGGGGTGCAGGCAGGAGGGGAAAAGCGTTTGAAGTACAGGTGAGTGAAATGAGGAGGGGGGGGGGATTTTTCAGTGGAGGGTTTTTAGATGGTTGAAAAGGGAGGGAGAGGGTGAAAAATTCGATTGCGTTTGATAGATTTTTCGTGTTTATTGACATGATTAATTTTGAATACTCTTTAATTCTCACCCACCATCCAACCAACCAACTCACTAACTCACCCAACTCATTAACTAACCATCCCAACCAAATAACTCCACAACCTCCAACCGTGGCACACAGGACTGGAATGCCTTGAGTGCACGCAGTGCAGTGTACATTGTGTGGGACAATGGCGCCAAGAACCTCTACAGAGTCGGCTTCGAGGGCATGGTAACTTCCGTTTGTATTTAAAAGTCGCCTTTGAAATTCATAGTCGTTTTGAAATATTTGTTTGTGGTGGATTAATTAATAAATTATTATTTTATTTTTTCAACATTAATTTTTAATATTTCATTTCAAAATTAGTATAAAAATAATCTTCTATTTTATAGTATAAGTTATGCGATCACCAACCCACAGTCAGACTTGAAGGCCATCAGTGACGCGAAGGGGGGCACCTTCTACAGGGACCATCTGCCCAACTTGGGTTCCTTCCCACTCCCTCCCACTTCCACCCTCTCACTCACCATTTCATGTTTATTCAAATCTCCGCACAATTATCTACAATTTGTTTCAGTTTACATTCTTCTTTGAATTCCCAAACATTTCCCTCCTATTTAC
This sequence comes from Piscicola geometra, assembly GCA_943735955.1. NCBI lineage: Eukaryota > Metazoa > Annelida > Clitellata > Hirudinida > Piscicolidae > Piscicola > Piscicola geometra. Next base: position 6,437,755 of record OX030966.1, on the reverse strand, counting down.
CCCCACCCACACACACACCCACCCACCCACACACACATACCCACCCACCCACCCACTCCCCTACCAAACTACCACCCCCTTCCCCAGGTGAGCAAAGGTCAGGTTCACGCCTCAAGGAGGGCAGTGTGCAGTTGGGTGACCAGGTGAACATTGACCTTGACCTAGAAATCGTGCAACCACTGCAGCATGGCCATGGAGGATGGACTGATGGGATGTTCGAGGTGGGGGGGGGGGGGTGGTGATAGAAGGGGGGAGGGAATGGGGGTAGGGAAGGGGTGGGATGGTTGGTTAGGGGGTTGGGGTAGACTACACCATAACAAATTATTACTTCAGTACACTTCATCACACTAAAAGTAAACCACTATTCCATCACACCACACCACACTTCACCACACTACAACCATCTCAGCACACATCATACCACATCTCACCACACCACACCACACCATATCACAACTTCACTACCACACCACCACACCACACCACCACACCACACCACAATCACCACCACACCACCTCAGTGCCTGGGCACAACGGGCACAGTGGTTGGCATCGATGAAGATCATGACGTTGTTGTCTCCTACTCCAGTGGAAATAAGTTAGTGCTGTTTGTTGTTGTTGTTGTATTTATGTTGATTTAGTATTTTTTGCGACTATAGTCTATTAGTGGTGCTGTTGTTGGAGCTAAACTGGAAGTGGTTAAGATGATTCTCAGGATTTTTCAACGTTCGATATAATATTTTAGAAGATTTTTCAACTCACACCCTCCCCCAGATGGACTTTCAACCCAGCAGTCCTCACGAAGCTGAGCCCCATCAGCGACCCCGTACCCTCGACCTCATTGGATGGCCAGGGAGGGGGGGTGGTGGCTTATGGCGTGGGTGACCTGGTGAAGGTGGTGGAGGGGGTGGAGGTGGTGAGGGCGCTACAGAGGGGGCATGGAGAATGGGCTGAAGCCATGTTACCTGTGAGTTTGTGAAGGAGGGGGGGGTTGAGAAGGGAACGGACGTGGTGGGGTTATGATTACGGTGAGTTGAGTAGAGTAGAGAACGGGAATGGGGATAGGGAGTGGATGACGTGGTGGGGTGGGGGGAAGGATTAATGGATGGATTGCAAATGCAAAAGCACTCACGCGTAAGTAAAACAATGTCACAGCGTCTCAGTTGCTTGTCTTGGCGCTATATTAAATAAACATCATCATCATCACCATTCTAATCATCATCATTATCATTATGACCGTCATCATCATCATCGTCATTATCATCATCGTCATCATCATCATAATCATCATCATCATCATCATCATCATCATCATCATCGTCATCACAGACGTTAGGCAAGGTGGGCAGGATTCAGCAGGTGTACCAGGATGGAGATCTCAAGGTGAGTCTTAGAATTCTCCCTTTTTTACTAGCAGTTTTTAATTGTTTAAACACTTTTTAAATACAATTAATTTATTTAAAAACCACCGTCTTAACCAAAACATCATCACTACCACTATCATCACCATCATTACTATCACCATCATCACCACCACCACCACCACCCCCGACAAACACACAGGTGGACATATGTGGCACTTCATGGACGTACAACCCTCATGCGGTGGCCAGGGTCGTGCTGCCCGATGGAGCCAATGTGCCCAGTCAGAGTGGTGGTGCGTGGGTGGGTGGGTGGAGGTGGAGGGTTGGATTGGATTGGGGTAGGGGGTGTCATCATCATCATCATCATTGTCACTATAGTCATCATCACCACACCGTTATCGTTATCAAACTAATCACCATTTCCATCGTCATCAACATCATCCTCATCATCACCACCACTACTATTACCACCACCCTTCCATCATCATCACCACCACTACTACTACCACCACCCTTCCATCATCCCCACCATCCCCATCCTTGACACCACCACCCCCATCAGAGCGCCTCTCAGTCCTGTTGAAGAAACTCTTCGAGACTCAAATCAGCGGCGATGTGAGCGAGGAGGTGGTCAAGGCGGCAGCCAATGGTGACGCCCAGAGGGTCGAGGAGATCTTCCAACAGCCCGATGTCGATGTAGGGAGGATGATGGGGATGGGATGGGGTGGGATGGGGGGGGGGGCGGGTGCTTGTGTGGGGTAGTTCGATGATTTGAGGTGGTGGGGTGGAATGGAGTGGAGGTGTAGGTTGGTGTGGGGGAGGAATGGAGTGGTTGTGGGTTTTTTGGCGAGCGGGTTGGCTTAGATAGTAAGTCGTTGGACCTGCAACTTAAATGTCGCCAGTTCGAATCCCTGTTCAGCCAACCGTGTGCTATCATATACCTAGTGTATATGACGCGGTGTTTCACGACTTATGTTGTGTGAGTGGCGCCTCAGTTGCATGCTTTGGCGCATTATAAATACGCATTATTTATTTTTATTTTTTTATTATATTATGGGATGGTGTGGGATGATGATGATGACGATGATGACGACGATGATAATGATCCTCTTTTTAAATGCAAGGTTAACGGGGTGTTTGCGGGTCACACTGCGCTGCAGGCGGCTTCCCAGAATGGTCACGTGGAGATTGTCAAGGTGCTCCTGAAGTGGAATGTTGATGTGGAGATTGAGGTGGGTGGGTGTGGTGGGTGGGTAGGGGATGTTAAGGATGTGGTGCGTGTGGTGGTGTTAAGGGTGTGGTGCGTGTGGTCTGAATAAATTATAAAATCCCATTATTCAGTGTTATCCATTTCATACATGCCATCAGTTATCCCTCCCACTAACCTTTCCCCTCATTAACCATTACTTCCCTCTACTATAAACAACCCCTTTCTTTCACCAACCACCCTCTCTCCCACCCCAACAATCAGGCCCCTACCATCCACCAATCACCCACCTTTCTCCACAAGCCCCCAAGCTACCCACCCACCCATCCACCCACCCGAAGGACAAAGATGGCGACAGGGCAGTTCACCATGCAGCCTTCGGGGACGAGCCGGAGGTGATTCGACTGCTGCACAGGGGGGGAGCCGACCTGAACGCCAGGAATAAAAGGAGACAAACACCCCTGCATATTGGTTGGTTGGTTGGTTGGGGGATGGGTGGATTGAGTGGGTTGGGTGGGGGATGGGTGGAAGGTGGGGGATGGGTGGATTGGGTGGGGGGTGGGTGGATTGGGTGGGGGATGGGTGGATTGGGTGGAAGGTGGGGGATGGGTGGATCGAGTGGATGGGGAAGGGAAAAAAGTATATTGGGTGATAGGGAAAAAATACGGTGGATAGGGGGAGAGGTAGAGAGTAGATGACAGATGGATCGGGGAAAGATGGATTTTTCACACGTATGCTCTCATCCACTTTTCCACGCTGCCCAACAGGGGTCAACAAGGGCCACATTGGGGTTGTGAGGGTGCTGCTGGAGTTGTCGTGCCATCCAAGTCTCCAGGTGCCTGCATCCATCATCTCTGCCTTCTACTTACCATCTCTCTACCCACCATCTCTCCGACCAACCCTCTCACTCCCATTTCTCCCCCTCTTCCTTCCTTCACCCTTTGATTCCTCCTCCTTCCACCCCCCCCCCCAGGACTCCGAAGGTGACACCCCCCTGCACGACACCATCAGCAAGAAGCGAGACGACATCCTCCTGATGCTGCTGAACCAGGCAGCCGACATGAACGTCATCAACAAGAATGGCTTCAACGCCCTCCACTATGCCGCTCTGCGTGGAAACCCTGGGTAGGTGGGTTAGGGATGGAAGGATTGTTTGAGGGTCAGTCGATGTTGTAAATTTTTCCATTTTTGAAATATTATTATTTATCTCTTCCCACCATCCCATCCCATTTCACTTAGCCTATCATCCTTCCTCCATCCTATCCAATCTACCTACCACCCACACCCACCCTACCACCCACACCCACCCTACCACCCACACCCACCCTACCACACCCACCCACCCTACCACACCCATCCACCCTACCACACCCTACCACACCCATCCACCCTACCACACCCACACCCTACCACACCCATCCACCCTACCACACCCATCCTACCACACCCACGCACTCTACCACACCCACCCTACCACACCCACCCTACTACACCCACACCCACCCTACCACCCACCCTACTACCCACCCACCCACCCTACCACACCCACACCCTACCACACCCACCCTACCACACCCACCCTACCACACCCATCCTACCACACCCATCCTACCACACCCACCCACCCACCCTACCACACCCACCCACCCACCCACATCCTACCACCCACACCCACCCTCCCACCCACCCACCCTACCACACCCACACCCATCCTACCACCCATCCTACCACCCACCCTACCACACCCACCCTACCACATCCACCCACCCACCCACCCACACCCACCCTACCACACCCACCCATCCACAGGGCCATGCGGGCCCTCCTCTCGAAGCTTTCTCGTCGCTGGTTGGTGGACGAGAAGAAGGACGACGGCTACACCGCCCTCCACCTCGCCGCCCTCAACAACCACGTCGAAGTGGCCGAACTGGTCGTCCAGCAGGTGGCTGGGTGTGTGTGTGTGTGTGTTTGTGTGTATGTATGTCTGGGTGTGTGTTTGTTTGTTTCTGTGTATGTCTGTGTGTGTATGTATTATTAGCGTCATTATCGTTATCATGATCATGATCATTATCATCGTCACAATTAGTATCATTAAAATGATCAATATCACCATTATTATTTTTATGATCGTCATCATCATTTGAGTACACACACACACACACACACACACACACACACACACACACACACACACACACACACACACACACACAAACACAGGGGCACGCAGACTTGAACGTACAGAACAACAACCTGCAAACAGCACTACATCTGGCGGTTGAGAGGCAACATATTGAAATAATCAGGGTGGGTTGTAGGAGGGTTGGGGAGGAGAGGAGGGGGCTAGTAAGGGATCTTTCTGCACCAGCCCAGCTCCTTTCTGCAACTCTCTCACCAACCATAACCTTCTACCACCCACACTCCTCCTTCATCTTCCATTTTTCACCTTCCACATTTTCCACATGCCATCCCCTCTCAGCACCCTCAACTTCTCTCCACCATCGACAACCTTCCACCCCGCCACGTACACAGTTGCTGGTGAGGGAGGGCTGTGACGTGAACATTGGCGACAAGGATGGTGACACCGCCCTGCACGAGGCCCTTCGCCACCACACCCTCTCACAACTCAGACAACTGCACAACACGCAGGATATCAATAAGGTTGTTGATTGGGGGGATGGGTTGGGGATGGATGGTTACAGGGAATATTGGATTAGGGATTTTTTTTAAGCCAATGGAAGTTGACGTTTTTTGTCTGAGAATTTTGTTTAGAAAAAACGTACACTAATACCCATCAATCACTTTTTATCAACCCCCTCTTCCCACTCCATCAACGCACCCTCCCATCAACCCCTCCCATCAACCCACCAACCCCTCCCATCAACCCACCACCAACCCCCACCAGCTCCTGATGGGCCTGGGCACCTCGAGTGCAGATAAAAAATCAAGCGCCTCGATAGCGTGCTTCCTTGCCGCCAACGGAGCCCACTTGACCTTGAAGAACAAGAAAGGTCAGTCGCCCATTGACCTCTGCCCCGACCCCAATCTCTGCAAGGCCCTCACCAAGTGCTATAAGGATAGACCCAAGTCAGGGGATGGTTGAAGTTTTAAGTGGGGGGGGGTTCTTTATGGATGGTGCTTTCGTGCTTTTTATTTTTTGGGTTAAAAACATTTAAAAAGACCTATTTCTTTATTTTATTATTATTTAGTTTTATGGTATCGTTTTTTTAATTGTTTAATATACCATTTCATCAACTGAATGACGTATTATATTCACCGAAGAATTCAATAGCTGACACCAAGCATTCACCATTGCAGTTCTCAAGACCACCCCGATGCCGCCACCACCACCACACCATCAACACTTCATCCTTCCAGCATTGAACCCTCACCATCAACCACTACATCATCAACCACCCCACTATCAAGTACACCATCGACTACCACACAATTAAGCACAACCCCAACCACCACCACCACTACCACGACTATGAATGGTGTTGTTAATGAGTGGTTGTGCATGGTGTGTGGCAAGGAGGGGAGGGGCGTGCTGTTCGACGGGTGTGGTCACGTGGTGGCTTGTGCCGCTTGCGCCCCTGATGTGGAGCAGTGCTTGCTGTGTCGGGAAGCTGTGATTGGACGGAGTAAGGTGAGGAGGGGGTGGTAGATGGTGTGGAGGGGATAGGATGGAGGGAAGATGCATGAGGGGGAGGGGTGGGATAGAGTGTAGTAGGGTGACTTTTTGGGAAGTGGCGTAAACCCGAAGGAGTTTCAAGACCACAAGGTTATGAACAAATAAATATATAGTAATCAAGCGTTGAACCAATGACAGATTGAAGCATGTATGGTGTGTTCTTACAAGAAATCCTGCATGCTCTCGAAACCCTGTGGTCACATGTGTGTGTGTGCAGGTGGGTGGATTGGGGGGTGGATGTGTTTTGCAGGTGGGTTAGTGTGTGGGTGTGTGCAGGTAAGTAAGTGGGTGGGTGTGTGCAGTTGGGTGGTTGAATAAGTAGATAAGTAAGTGGGTGATGGATAAGCGGGTGAATTGGGTGGATTGGTGGGTAGGGGGTGGATAGATCGACTACCACCAGGACTCACCACACCACCACTTACACCACCACAGGCTGTGGTCCCTTGATGAAGAAGTGTGTGCAGTGCAAGTCGCAAATCGAGAAGATGTTGCCATTGGCTTCCTGCTGTGGTGTTCTTGGTGCGTGTTGTGTGGTTTTGTTGTGTGGCTTTGTTGGTCCGTGTTTTTTTGGTTGTTGTTGTGTTTGGTGCTATGGTTGTTTGTTGACGTTGTTGTTAGTTGCAGTTCATTATAAACTTATTCAATATTCATTTTTTAAACCAGAAAACTATGTTATATCAAGCAACAACGAACAAGAGAAACAACTCAACAACAACGACAACGAGAACAACATTCACAACAATGACATACCAAACAAAACGACAACTTCCATTTTTAACAACAACAATAACAACATCTACAACAACAGCTACAACACGTCACTTTCAAACCAAAATCAACATTTACTATTCATCAACACCGCTAACAACAACCACAACAACACTGATAACAACAAAATCTCACCCACGCCCAACAACAACAACAATCCGAAAAACAACCTCAACAACACCATCCCACCCACGCCCAGCAACAACAACATGTTACGACACTTCACCAACGACAAACTCTACACCGAAAACATGGGTTGCCTCTTCGCCTCCAACACCATTTCATCGCTCATGCCCGCTATTTCTTCCACCAATCCTGCCGCTCCCCTGCCGGAAGACGGCTGCCATTTCGTTTTGAACAATGGCCGCCATTATACGTCATCTTTGGTGACAGATGTCCAGAAGTTGCAGCAACAACTGCAGGATATCAAAGACCAGGTATGGTGTTGAAGGGAAGTGTGGGGGTGCTTAATGGTGGTTTGTGGTGTTCACATTCCCTCTCATCATGCTCTCACCCCTTCCCTACATTTCCTCCCTCCCTTTTCTTTCCCACTTCTCTTTCCCTTCTTCCATTCCTTTTTTGCACCCACATCCCTCTTCTCCTCTCTTCTCCACCTCCCACCCCCCACATACCACACCCAACCCAAACCTCTCACCCACAGACGAGTTGTCCAGTGTGCATGGACCGCACCAAGAACATGATCTTCTTGTGCGGCCATGGCACCTGTCAAATGTGCGGTGATCAGATGCTCGAGTGTCCCATCTGTAGGAAGAGTATCGTCAAGAAGATACTGCTGTATTGAAGGGGGGTGGGAGGATAAAGGGGGGTGGGTTGGGAGGATGAGGGATGGGAGGGTTGGGAGGATGAGGGATGGGAGGGTTAGGAGGATGGGGTTGGGAGGATAGGAGATGGGAGGGCTGGGGTTGATGGGACTGATTACGAGTATAGATGTGACTCTACAAATTTGCTTCATGTGCTTTGTGTGTGTGTTGTGCGTGTCTGTTTATGCGTGTGTGTGTTTTATGTGGAATAAACTTTTTAACACATACATTCACACATATACACATTCATTCACACATGCAACCATTTATTAGACATAAAAATAGTCATCACTATTGTGTGAATTTACCTACAATCTTCTAATCATATCACCTGCTTTGTATGTGTTCGTGCGTGTGTATGTGTATGTGTGCGTGCGTGTGTATGTTGGTGTAATCGTGTATGTCTATTTGCACGTTCATACACTGTGTTTTATTGATTCTCTCATTAATCAATGCACTACTCGGACTGAGATCTTCCATCCGTACAATTAACTTATCTTTAATAATTATTTATATTTGTTCAACAGATGTCTCTACTTTTTATTGTAATCCTTAATGTACTAAAATGTCAATACAGTTGTGTCCTAGTGAATTTTGTACATCTCTATTTTCAGTCATGATTATACTTCTTTGGTTTTGGGATGATTTTAAGTAATAATTGACAAAAAAGATTTGTTTGTACATAATTTTTAAGTTTTACTTTTTTTAACTTTAAAAAAAGTAGTTAAAATTGTTATATTATTTAAATACGCAATTTAAATAACTCATAATATTTTTGATTCATCGATTTTTTCATACTTCTTTACAACAATGTAATCCTCTTAAATCTCAGCGTTCTTCATTGCAGCACACGTCAAAGACACTAAAAATCACCGAGACTTCCATTTAATTATCTACCGCACAACGTTGCATTTTTTATTCCAAAATAACTATTTGTATAAAATTAATCATGCTATGAGATACTATAATTATAGATTATCATCAACAATCTTGTATAAATTGTAATATAAATAAAAATGAATTTTTATTTTATTTTATCCAAAAATAAAATTTTGTTAAATGTAATTTTAAATTGCCACTGAAGTTTCATTGGTTCTCTTCTACAAAAGTATCAAACACCATCCGTATATCCCCGAACTCGGATATCCCTTTCGACCTTTTCCGAAATGAAGAAAGTTTAATTCATAAAAAAAATGTAATGTTATTAAAGAATTATTTTTACTAATCGATTAAATAATATATAAAACAATTCTTTAGTCAAAGATTATTAAAAAACATTTAGACTGAATATACTTAATAAAACAATTAGGTTCGGAAAAGTGCGAGAGCTCAGGGATAAACAAGCACGGGGATATTCAGTGAGGTTACTAGAGATGAGAGTTTGTAGAAGAGGACCGTTTCTTCAACATAACACTCCATCTCACTGCGCACTTAAGCAAACACGACTTTCAATGTTCCACTTAAAGTCCACATAAGTGTAAATCTTTTAAATATTCATGACTTTGATCAATATTGATACTCATAGCTTTGATGGTAATAATATGAATAAATTAAATTTCATCATGGATTGTTTGTTTTTAAGATTAAAATATAGGTTAAATAAATAATTTTTCACACTTATTTATAATTGTTGAAATATTTTCTTATAAATTGTTTGAATTTGAATTTTTATAATTTAAAAACTAGTATTTTCTATGAATTATTTTCAATTATCGAACTAATACAGCCTCCATCATCTCGAATGGTCTTCATAAACTTGCAGACTTTCCAGAAAGCGCCCAGAGAGTGATTATTACTGGTTGTGAAATGGCCTCATTAAATATTCATGAGGTATTCTCAATTCCCATTGGTCCATTGGAGAGTCTCTTGACATTCCATATCTCGTGGGAATTGGTTGGTCATGTGTCAATTGCGCGTCACCTTGTGTGTGTGTTTGTGTGTGTGTGATTGTATGTGTGTGTTTGTGTGTGTGTGTGTTTGTGTGTTGTGTGTATGTGTGTGTGTGTTTGTATGTTGTGTGTGTGTATACATGTGTGTGTGTGTTTGTATGTTGTGTGTGTGTATACATGTGTGTGTGTGTTTTTATGTGTGCGTGTGTTTGTATGTGTGCGTGTGTTTGTATGTATGCGTGTGTGTGTTTGTATGTGTGTGTGTGCACTGATGATGAAGAAGAGAAGGATGATGGACGCCATTCAACTTTCTATGCAGTTCTTGGACATTTGCATTGAAGAATCCACTCCGTGTGCATGTGTTTAAATGAAGTGGATGGATGGACGTACAAATGGATAAATGGATAGACAGATGAAGAAATTATTTAAAAAGATGGATGAATGAATGCAAAGGATAAAAAAAATGAAAGAATGCATAGATGGATATATCGGTGGATGCTTTGTTGACTGTGATGGAGGAAGGTCGATAATGAAGTTCCTAATCTCAATTATCAACCTCTGCATCAACTTTCGGAGAATGCCATTAGTGAGGGAGTGGGTGGTGGGATGGAGGGAGAGAGGATTGAAGGAGGATGAATGGATGGATGGAGAGAAGAAGGTCGGATGAGGGATGGAGGGAAGCAGGGAGGATGAAGAACAATGGGATGGTTGGGGAATCGAGAAGTAGTGGGATGAGGATCACAGTATGTGGTGGAATGGAGAGAGAGATGGATTGGAGAAAGGATGTAGGGCTGGTGGATGTTCGATTGGTTATCTGATGTGTGTCCAAGTGGCTAAAAAAGTGGTCCCAAAAAAGATGAATAGTTTTTAGTTACACGGAAAGGTTTGGCTTGTTTTAAAACTACTGAATGGAAAGTTTCTAGCACAGGATGGTTCGATGGGAGGAAGGACGATCGAGAAGTGCAAGAGTGGAATGGCTAGCGCACCGGTCGCTAAATGTTCGCTTGTCAAAGGAGTGTGATTAATTGCTTGTGCCATGTTGCTGCTGCTGTGAGTGAGTGGGTGAGTGAGTGAGTGAGTGGGTGAATGAGTGAGTGAGTGAGTGGGTGGGTGAGTGAGTGGGTGAGTGAGTGAGTGAGTGAGTGGGTGAATGAGTGAGTGAGTGAGTGGGTGAGTGAGTGGTTGGGGGGGTGAGTGAGTGAGTGAGTGGGTGGGTGAATGAGTGAGTGAGAAAGTGAGTGAGTGGGTGAATGAGTGAGTGAGTGGGTGGGTGAGTGAAGGAGGGAAAAAAGTGGATGTGTGAGGAGATGAGTGGTTGGGTGAAAAGGAGGTTAATGAAAAAATAAAAAATAGGTAGTAAAGGGAAGAGAACAAGATATTGTGTGGAAAGAATGGGAGAAAGTAAGCAGATTGAGTTTTGGGATAAAAAGAAGTTTATGAAATGAGGCAAAGAATAAAAGTGTGGAAGGGAAATTATGTGGTGGGGGAAATGGTGATTAAATACTCACGATAAACATGACTAAAACACACATGACTAATGAAAAAAACACACATAAAAACACACAAAACATACATTGAAAAACACACTTACAAGATACAAGAGTTATGAATGATAAGAGAGGCGACCCCAGAAAGAGAAGGCAGATCATGCTAGATAGTGCAGAAGCAAGAGGTGAGGTGCTGTGAGACGTTTCAAAAGTGGATGCTTGTTGTTTGGAAATCTGTTGTATGTGATTTGTATGTTTAATTTCTATTTTCAGTGACATAAACTTACAAGATCACAACAACAAAAACATTAACACCAACAAAAACATCATTCACAAAACACCAACAACACCAACAAAAACAACAACAACAAAATAGAAGCAACACCATCACAAGACGACAAGAGCGACTCTATATAAGAGACATGTAGATGCAGCGATAAGATGCACGAGTCAGCACTCCGTACATGCCATCCTATTTCCCTCCTCCATCCTCCTCCATCCATCCTCCATCCATCCTCCATCCATCCTTTATCTATTCTCCATCCATCCTCCATCCATCCTTTATCTATTCTCCATCCATCCTCTTCCATCCATCCTCCATCCATCCTTTATCTATTTTTCATCCTTCATCCATTCTTCATTCCACCTATCTTTAATACACATTCCACTTCTCCATTTAAACCCTCACACCCTCTTCTAGGTTCTTGAAATTAACGTTTTAAAGTTGTTCGATAAGCGTTGAAAGTGTGTCTAAAGACTTGTAGTCGCTTGTGGTTGTCAGAGCTTACTGTATTGATGAATAATTTGAAAAACAATTTGAAACTTAATGTCAATGTTACAATGTCACACCACGTTTGCATTTGAAATGTTGGCAAACTTTAAAAAAGTTTTTTGTTGAACAAATCTCAAACTGATTAGATACTGCAACACTGGTGTACCGTCATGTTGTATTGAAAAATTATAATTGGTGGATCGTCTGATAATACAAATAATAATAATAATAATAAATAAATAATACCAATTTATAAAAAACTATAAAGAAAAATAATGATAAAATACCAATAAACAATAGAAAGGTTGAAGTGACATCAGTATCGGTCCATTGAGAAGATTCAGCCGCTTTGATTACTTTCCTGTTCATTCTTTCATTCCTTCCGTACTCCTCCTTCAACACACTCTCCCTCCATTCTTCCATTAATTCTTTCATTCATTTCTTCATTCACTTTTATTCTTTTTTTTCATTAATTTTCTTCCTTTCTTCTTCCTCTTTTCATTTCATCACTTCCCGCTTTTCCATGCTGGGTTTGCAAGATCCACTCCACTCTTTCAAGCAAGAAGCCACCACCATCACCAAGACAACCACCATCAGCAGCACCCACCACCACCACCACCTCCATCCATCTCACCATCTCAGAAGCTGGATGAACTCCAACAAGCAAAAGTTTGTGTTTGTGTTTGACGACCTTAATAATGTCTTTTTTTTGTTTCGTATCATCTCCAACCCATCCTTCAAAATACCCCTATCACCACAACTTCCGTTTCACCAAACTACCACCACTTCCAACATAATCCTCATTCCCGCCTCTCTTATCTCAATTCCACCCCTATCACCACCACTCCACCCCAAACCTTCCCATCTATCTCAACCCATCCCACCAAACACCATCACTCCCACCCTACTCCAACCACAGCCACCACCATCACCACAACAACCAACCAACCACTCCACTCCAACCACAGCCACCACCACCACCACCCCAACAGCCAACCACCCCACTCTATTCCAACCACCACCACCACCCCAACAGCCAACCAACCACTCCATTCCAACCACAACCACCACCCCAACAACCAACCAACCACTCCATCCCACTCCAACCACCACAGCCACAACCACCGCCACCACCACCACCACAGCATCTCGAGAGCTCACTTCGAGAAGCAGCCACCGTCGAACCTGCGCAAGAGCAACTTCTTCCACTTCGTCGTCGCCCTCTTCGACCACCAGAACCAGCCCGTTGAGGTCGAAGCCGCTGTCTTTGTGGGGTTCGTCGAGAAGGATAAGGTGGTGTGGTGGGGGTGGTTTGGTTGGTGGTGTGGTGGGGTGGGGGTGGTTTGGTTGGTGGTGTGGGTGGGGTGGGAGTGGTTTGGTTGGTGGGTGGGTGTGGTGGGGGTGGTTTGGTTGGTGGGTGGGTGTGGTGGGGGTGGTTTGGTTGGTGGGTGGGTGTGGTGGGGGTGGTTTGGTTGGTGGGTGGGGGTGGTTTGGTTGGTGGGTGGGGTGGGGGTGGTTTGGTTGGTGAGTGGGTGGGGGAGGTGGTTGGTGGTTGGGTGTGGTGGAGGTGGTTTGGTTAGTGGTTGGGTGTGGTGGGGGTGGTTTGGTTGGTGGGTGGGTGTGGTGGGAGTGGTTTGGTTGGTGGGTGGTTAAGGGGGGGGGGGTTGTTGGTTTTGTGGTGTTGGTGTGGGTTGGTGGAAGAGTGTGATGTGGTTGATTCATGGAGTGATCTTTGGTGGGTATGGTGAAGTGTCGTGCATGGTGTAGAGGGTGTGGTGGATACATTTGTCTGAAGAGTTTCTTTTTAGGGTAAAAATTGTGTCTTTTAATAAAAGTCAAGTTTCAGATAAAACAAGGTGAAATAAGCTCACTTACAGAAAAAAACACAAATACATGCACACACACAAACACGCACACACACACACACACACAAACACGCACAAACACACACACACCCACACACACACAAGCGACTGCATTCCATAGAGTCGAGGCATCAAAAACAACAGTGGGCGTTTGCCACAGTGCCTAGTAATGGTCACGCGGGATGGAAATGAATAAGAAGAAAAACAAAAAGAAACTTGGAATAATCAGGAAGAGAATAAAAATGTGCAGCTATAAATCATTCCAGGCACCGAAAATCAGGCATAACCATCACCACCTCCAACAAAACCATCACAACCATAACAACAGCAACACCAACAACAACCACATCAGCAACAACAACAACCACACCATCAACAACCACATCAACAACAACCCCAACCACACCAACAACAACAACCACAACCACATCAACAACCCCACTACAACCACACCAACAACCATAACACCAACAACCACAACACCAACAACCACAACCACACCAACAACCACAACACCAACAACCACAACAAAAAACAAAATCAAAAACACCAACACAGGAGGTGGACGGCTCAGACACAAACAACGGAATCTGCTACAGACTTCACCTCCTCTACAGCAATGGTCATCACATTCAGAAAGAATAATAAAATTTATTATTGTTTTTTTATTATCAAGTTTCACCATCAATAATTATTAGAAGTTATTTTTACAGACATTTCATCATCATAATAATTACAGCCTCATTCTTATCATTATTATCATCATCATCATCATCATCATCATCATCATCATCATCATCATCATCCTCATCATCATCATCATCATCATCATCATCATCATCATCATCATCATCATCATCATCATCATCATCATCATCATCATCATCATCATCATTATCAGGAGCGAGGAGAGAGCACGACTTGATAATACGTCTCATTGACTCCGTCAGCAAACAAGTACGAGCATCATTTATATTTTCGATTATCACCATTAATTATTTGATCATTACTATCACTATCTTTATTAAATTATCACTAGCACTATTACCATAATTATTAATTGTATTAATTATTATCATCATTCTCTTCCTCTTCCTCCTTCTCCTCCTTCTCTTCTTTCTCTCCTCCTTCTCTTCCTCCTCCTTTTCCTCCTCCTTCTCCTCTTGCAGGTGATAGTGTTTGAAGGGCAGGACAAGAACCCTGACATGTGCCGGGTGTTACTGACGCACGAGATCATGTGCAGGCTGGTGGTTGAATAATAAATGAATGAAATTATTAATAATAACTTTTAACCATTTATTGTTTTTATTATTCAAAATATATTTTATTTGAAAAATAAAGAATAATAAGAATTTTTTTTATTATTCTTTCAAAGTCGATGTTGTGACAAGAAGAGTTGTGGCAATCGCAATGAAACTCCCTCTGACCCCGTCGTCATTGACAGGTTGTTGTAGTTGTTGTGGTCTTTTTTGTTGTAGTTGTTTTGTATTTGTTGTTGCTGTTTTTCTTGCTTTCAACATTGTTGTTGTAGTTGTTGTTCTTTTTGATGCTTAAATTACTTTTTTTTCTTGCTTTTTATTTTTGTTACCATCATCACCACCCTCTTCATCCGAGTCACGCAATGTTGAATGGGAGAATGGGGAAGATGACATTCAAGATCAAAGAGTCCAAGTTCTAAATTACCTCGCTGTTGTACTGTCGTTGTTGTTGTTGTTGGGGTTGTTGTTGTTGGGGTTGTTGTTGTTGGGGTTGTTGTTGTTGTTGTACTACTAAAAGTTGCCAAACAAAAAATGATTTGTAACAAGCATACAAAAACAGTGAAATACTGTAAAACAGAGTGAAATAAAAACATGTGATACAATAAAATACTGCAAACTAAAAAAAGATGTAATTCAATTAAATAAAAACAAAATGAAAAAGGCTACAAAAAGAGAAGAAGATATACCATTAAAAAGGGATGAGTATTTTGAGAGGGGTGCAGAGCCGAGGTAGCTTCAGACCACTTGTTTAATGACGCTGATGCAGCTAATTCAAGGCTTTCCTTTCATCTTTCCTTTATTTTTCCTTTATTATAATATACGAAGTAAATATTTTAAAGCGAAAAAGGAAGAATTTGAAGTTTAAAAGGAATTCTTTTTTTAATTGGATCTATGTGCGCTTGTTTGTGTCTATATCTTCATGTGTGTGTCTATGTGTCTAATTGTATGTTTGTTTGCATGTGTGTTTGTATGTGTGAATAAGAGATGAGGAAGATAATTATGCCTGGGCTTATCTTCATCGTCAAACAACGTCAACTGGATTAAGAAAGAGAGTTTGTGTACGTGTGTGTTTGTGTGTTTGTATGTGTGTGTATGTGTGTAAGCTTTTGTATTTTTATAGCTTGTATGGTTGGCTTCTTCTAGTAGCTTAAAAGTGGATTAAGACAAACAAAAGGAGGAATGTAATGAGACATCGAGGCATACTCAATAGGAGAGAGAGATACAGACTTGTCCGATGTGATGACGTCTTGAGATGGGTATCAGTGATGAGCAATTATAAATGATAGAGAAAAAAAGAAGAGGAAGAGGGAGTAGAAAGTGGTGGTGAGTGATTTGATGGCAAGATGGGGAAACAGGGCTAGTTCAGGTTGATGGTTTGGCGCCAATCGGGTCGTAGAGGAACATTGTGCCCTCTGAGATGGTTATGAAAATAAAAAAACTTTAAATTCTCAACTTTCAAATCGCAAACTTGATTTGGAACTACACACCTCAAAACTCAACACGATTTGACCTACAAGGGTGACCTTCACTTGACCTGAATAGCAAAGGTCAAGAGAACTAATTCCGAAAAATCGCCAAGAATTTGATCGCGCAATCAAGTTTTCACAAATTGTGCGTGAAATAACATTGAATTTTTTTATTTTTTATTTGTCACATTGAAAAACCAGAATAATAATAATCATCATCATCATCATCGTCATTCCGTACTTTTCCACAGATACTTTTTGAAGTTCTTCATGAAATGCAACCAAAATTGCTTGAAGAACGCTGGAAATCCCCGAGACATGAGGAGGTTCCAGGTGCGTCTAATGGATATTTAATAGGATCATTATAATCAGTCATTCCAATTAATTTTTAATTAATTAATAATTTTTTCATTTAATGTTTTTATTAAATTTTATTTTGTCCATTTTTAGCATTTTTTAGAATTAACAGCTTCGAAAATGCATTTTTGTCTCATCTCCATTTCCACCAAACACTTTTTTATTCAAAGTTATTTCCAATTTATTTCATTTTCATTTCTTCCATTTAATCACCCATCTCTACCTGACCATCATTTCTACCCACTTTTCCCTCGAACCCACCACCCTGCATTACCAAGCCACCACCAACCCTCCATCACCAAAGCAAACCAAAGCAAAACCTTCCTTCCCTCCACTCCCCTCCACCCGCCCATCCACAGGTAGCCATCTTGAGTGACATTCCGATGTGCAGTGAGAACATGCTGGCGGTGTCAGAGAACATGTTTGTGCACAACAACTCCAAGCATGGAAGGAGGCCGAGGAGGGGCGAGGTGGTTGAGGAGAGTGAGTTGGAGGTGGTTGAGGAGAGTGAGTGGGAGGTGGGGGTTGAGGAGAGTGAGTTGGAGGTGGTTGAGGAGAGTGAGTTGGAGGTGGTTGAGGAGAGTGAGTTGGAGGTGGTTGAGGAGAGTGAGTTGGAGGTGGTTGAGGAGAGTGAGTTGGAGGTGGTTGAGGAGAGTGAGTTGGAGGTGGTTGAGGAGAGTGAGTTGGAGGTGGTTGAGGAGAGTGAGTTGGAGGAGGGGGTTGAGGAGAGTGAGTTGGAGGAGGTGGTTGAGGAGAGTGAGTTGGAGGTGGTTGAGGAGAGTGAGTTGGAGGTGGTTGAGGAGAGTGAGTTGGAGGAGGGGGGAGGTGGTTAAAGAGAGTGATTTGGGGAAAGGAGGTGGTTGAAAAAAGTGAGTGGGAGAGGGATGTGTGTGGTGTGGGGTTGAGTGGTAAAAAAGAGTGGTGTGGTGCTGGGTAAGATGGATGGTGTGGGGGTGGGTGGAATGGATGAAGTGAGGGTAAAAAAAATAGATTCAGTGGAAGTCGAGAAGGAGTCGGAGACGTGAAAAAAAATCGAGATGGTTTGTTGAGAAAAAAATAAGACAAACAGGCATACACAAAAGCAGCCAAACATACAAACACCCAAACATGCAAAACGACAAGATACAAGCGAATAGTAAATAGGCAGCTAATGCAGCAGGGAGACATGCCTAATGCCATCTCTTGCATTTTTGATGACGTGACAGGCTTACGATCCTGCCCTCCTTAAGCTCTACTCTCCCTTCGTCTCAGCAATCCACCATCGGATTGAGTGTTTTTGGGAAGGAAAAAAAGAATTTGAGATTCCATTTTTCAGGGGATTTTTATTTTGGTGTGATGTTTCATTTTTATTTTTAACCCTCTCTCTTAATCCTCATCCAAACTCTTCCCCAGACTTCTTACTGACGGCAGTGCCCTGCATAAAGGCGGTGTGTCCGAACGAAGGATGGACCACAGGCGGCACGATGGTGATTCTGGTGGGGGAGAACTTCTTTGAAGGACTCCAGGCGGTCTTTGGAAGCACCGTGGTGTGGAGTGAGGTGGGTGGGTGAGGGTCGCGGTGGTGGGTGGGTTAATGGATGAAGGAATGAAATAAATAAAAAATGTGGAGGAAAAAATGTAAGAGTGATGAAGGGGTTTGGAGTGAAGAGATGATTATGTAAATAAAAAGAAGAAGTAATGAACTTGGTAGAAGTAGATAAAAATGGACGTGAAGGTCAGAGTGGTTCAAAGGGTCTGTTGTTTGGAATACATTCATGCATGAAACAACTTTATATGGAATCAATGGAGAAAAAAAATTATTGAATGAAAAAATTGAAAAGTAATAAAGAAAACATTAAGTAACTTGATCGACCGCCCATAAATGACACCATTCGCGTACAGTAGAAACGCAGTCTGATTAGTTTCGCATTTATTTGCAGATTTTATATTCTTTTTTGATTTTCTACATTGATTAAACATAATCTTTTTTTATTAATTTAATGTATACTTTTTTATAATATATTTTTCTAGCTGATTCACTTTAATCTGTATGCCGTTTTATGCTTGAAGAATTCATGAATAGCATGAGCTTGTCTAATTTATTTACAAATAAAATTTCTCTCATCTTTTTATTTGTCAATTCCTGATATTCACAAATTTTTAATTAATCAATTTCTAAACCCCATTAATCCATTCTATTGCATCCACCCAGCTTTTTTCCATAAACTTTATTCCATGCCCACACCCTCTTTTTTCACCCATTTATATTTTCAAAATCTTTTCCTTTTACCCCCAACCCACCCCCCAGTTGATAACAGCGCATGCGATTCGAGTGCAGAGTCCACCACACCAGGGCACAGGTGTGGTGGAAGTGACCCTCGCCTACAAGTCGAAGCACTTCTGCAAGGAAGCGCCTGGAAAATTCTTTTATTCTGGTGAGGAGAAAAGTATATTGGCCTCTGCGCCACACTTCAGCACACCACAAAAAACATCTTTCAACCACAGCATTCAACATCGCACCGCACCACACCAAATTTTGTCTCACCAAAATATAGTTTTAAGACACCAAAACTTCATTTAACAACACCACACCACGCCAACCTTCACCATTCTCCAACTCAACCACACCAGCCGAGTCGGAGGCAAGCATGGACGTGGGTTTCCAACGACTGATGAAGCTGGTGCCCCGACAGCCTGGAGACCCCGAAAAACTGCCTAACGTACGATGAATTGATCGATAATTATTATTAATTATAATTGTGAATCAGTGTGATTTTGTTGATGATTTGATTCGATTTATGAGTAATCGATTTAGCAAATGAGTGTGACAGTTGGGTTAGATACTGCAAATCAATCGCTACACTTCTCTACACCTCCACCACGCCAACACACCACGCAGGAAATCGTGTTAAAGAGAGCAGCCGACTTAGCGGAAGTTTTATACACCACACCCAGATCCCTCCTTCCCACGCACGGCACCCTGCCCTCCAACTCCAGATCCCCCATGAACCTCCCCCCCTTCAACGCCTACTCCCCCTCCGACATGAACCAATGGGAAGAGGGCTGGAGCCATCGATATCATAACTTTCCTTTTTGAAAAGCATTTCTTATACATTTATCTAGCGTGAAATTAACATAGAATAGTCATTTGAGATTTTTAAAGATTTATTGTGTTTTATAATTTTTTAAAATTTCAGTTTTTCATGCTTTTGTTTCGGTTTATAGTGTTAAATTCAGTTGTAAATATAAAATGTATAGTGAAGTGTTCAATAAAAGTCAGAAAAAACTTTTTCTATGGAGTAAAGCCCCAGAAAAAGAATCCCACTGACATTTTATCAGCGTCCACTCGATGATGATGATGATGATGATGATGATGATGATGATGATGATGATGATGATGATGATGATGATGATGATGATGATGATGATGATGATGATGATGATAATGATGATGATGATGATGATGATGAGCACGAAAGTCCCACCACCCCAATTGCAATGAAGAATTTTAATCATTGAGGCGTCGATCCGTTTTGATTTTAGACCACAAGGCATCAAATCTCAAGGGGTCTCTTGCAAACGTCTTCGTATCAAAGTGGACCTTTCATTTCTTCAAGAACATTAAATTAATTCAATCGTCTGCATAGCGCCATAGATCACGTGGGGAGGAGGAATGGGCGTGATTGAACATTCTGAAGCATGATTAAATAATAAATGATGGCGCTTTTGAATGGTTATTTGAGCGTTTGTCACCTAAATGGCAAATTAAATCCTTTGATAATGTCTTTTGTGGTTGTCTTCATGGAAATGCTTTTTGTTTTACGTGTTTTAATAAAAATCGTCGTTTTATTCTATATATATTTAAACGGTTTAAAATCTCTAGACGAATGTACTTTTCATGATGATTAAGAAATGAATACGACCATAAATACAAGCTCTTTTACAAACACACACACAACCACTCACAAACACAGTCTTCCACACAAATACTTGTAACTGATTTCTTGGTTAGGTACACAGCACAGGTACGAGGAGAGAGACTTAGATTAAATGTGATACTGATCACCACAACAGGCCTGGCAAACCAGCCCACTAATTTTTAGCTTTTAGCTCTTTTAATGTATCTCCATCGAACTATAGCTGTCCACCGTTATCTAAGTTTAATACTTAATTATAAATTACTGTTGCCAATTCAAATAAAAAAACTTACAAAAGTATGAGATAATCTGCATTTTTAAACACATTAAAAACAAAACGTTTATACTCACGAAACAAGAAAGAATTTATATATAAAAAATTACTAAATAAATAACTTAATAAAAGAACAAGTTTCCAACTGCAAAAGATGTTACGGAGGAAAAAACTGGTTGGTGGAGAAGGGTACTCCATTCAGAAGGAGCGGAGTCTCAAGGCTCAGAGTCTTTTCCTGCTGAGTTACACTCGCACCTCGTTCGACATCCATCCAGGCCAACTCGCCTTCCACTCCAGCATCGGATCCTATCAATGGTGCCTTGTAGAGTGTTTTGGTTGTTGATAGTTTTTTTAATAATTAAAAAAAAAAATTTTTTTACCAAAATAATTTTTTCAAAGTTTTAATGTCATAAATGAATTCAAAATACGATAGCATCCTCCCATTCCACAATTTCTCACAGCCCCCCATTCCACCAACCCTCTCCCTCCCCACAGTCTTCCCTTGGGCGAGTCTCCAGAAGACGACGTGTTCAAAACGCCGAAGAACGATTTGAACGAAGGAGGCGCCAAGAAACGAAAGTCGATCAACCTGGAGCAGTTCTTCAACATCCGACGCAGCCACGGTCTTTTCCGACAAGACAACACTCCGTCGAAGACTTTAGAAACAACGGAAAATGCCAAAAAAGTCACCCCCCTGCGTAGGTTCACTCCCAAAAGAAGTGGCGTGACTGCGAAAGATGTTGGAGCCTCTCTAAGCTCGACTCTCGTGAATCAAGATAAATCTTTGATTAAAAGCCCGAGCAATGAGTGTGGAGGCATTTCTGCCAATCCCTTGAACTCCTGTGAAGAATCTTTCAGGCATTCACCAAAAACCGAAATTGTCAGCCCTCTCTGCTTGAAGCAACCTCAAGTTAACGACACTACAGTCCATCAAGGCATTGCAAATAATCTAAATACACAAAATATCGTTTCTACTCTTCCAAACACTGCAACGAACCCGTTGGATTTCATAACACAAACTTATTCTACTTCGGCGTTCATCTCTTCTAACGCCTCCATTAACTGTGTTTCAGAGAAACCTAACCAGGTCGCCAAACCTAGCGAGAAATTTAAAACATTTCACAAACCTCAACTCCTCGCAAAGTTTAAAACACTCTCAAGGTCAACTTTCTTCTCGAAACAATCATTGCCCCCTAAATCTATGATATTTTCAAAACTGGGCAGATCTCCAAAGTGTGTGACTCCTCCGAAGACCAATCTTACGACCAGTCAGTCCTGTGAGAAGCCTACAACATTCATAGCTGCAACTAGCTCCAACAACAACAACAACATTTCTATCAACAGCAACAACATCACTACCAATAACAATACAAACGCCACAATCAACACGCTTTCAACTAGCAGCAAAACTACCGCTATCCTCAATAATATAACCAACAGCAACATCAACAAAAAAACTTTTACCTTCACCCCAACTAGCAACAACATCAACATAACAAGCACCACCCTCATCCCAACCACCAACAACAACACCAACAACAACACCAACAACAGCATCAACGCCATTAACAAAAACATTATAACAACTACCAGTGTTGTGCTTCCTGAAATCAACACCCTCACCAAATGCAACACTAAAAACTACAAATATATCAACACTAGTATCACCAACTCCAACAACACTACCATCACCAAGACCAACAACACTACCGTCACCAAGACCAACAAAACTACTATCAACAACATCACCCACTCGACATCCCGTTTTCCCACTATTTCCAAGTTCCGACTGGGTTCCTGTGGAGACAGACACACCACATCTCCGCCCAGAATCAACCGGAAAGACATCAAAAAGATCCAGCTCAAACAGCTCATTGGTTCGTGTTGCCAACTTGAATATATATATTTTTTCAAATTGTATATGTAATTAAATCATATTGTTGTTTTTTGAAACAATTAATTTAACAATTTTTACCATTAAACTTGTTTCTTCATCTTTAATTTGACTTTCAGGCTACGGAGGCTTTGGCGCGGTGTACCTGGGAGTGTTTAAGGACAGGATTGTCGCCGTCAAGAAACTCTACAAGTAGCGAGAGTATTTTATAGTGTTTTAATTTATTATTAAAGCATTTTAAATCTAGATTTGGAAAAAAAAGTAAAAATTGTTTACTTACTCACTTACTCACTTCCTCCTCCACTCAATCACTCACTCACTCACTCAGACAAGTCAAGAACGTCGAGGCGCGTATGGAGAGCTTACGGGCAGAATGCAACTTCCTCGGCCTGAAACACCAGCGGATCGTTCAAGTACTAGCAGTTTCTGTCAACTACTCAGTGCAGGAGGCTGTCGTGGTGATGGAGTATGCAGGGGCGAATAATTTGTTGAATATCATCAATGACAAGAAGCAGGAGTTGTCGTGGAAGAGGAAGATCAGGTGGGTGATTGTCGATGGTGTTTTCTAGTGAAGGCTATATTGTTTCTAGTTATTCGTCATTGGAAATTACGAGCTCATTAATTTCACTTTGAGTCGAACACATCCCCCCTCTTTTCCCATGAAACCTCCAAAGCATGCCCTCAAACACACCAGATTCTCGTTGGAAATCACCGAAGCGCTTGACTTCATCCACGGTCAGCGCATCGTGCACTTAGACGTCAAACCGGCAAACATTATGATCACCGCGCAGAACAACTGCAAACTGGGTGATTTTGGTTGCTGTCGGGTGCTCAAAAGTTCTACCAACACCAGCAACAAACCATCTCCTTCCCCTGACAACCAACTCGTCAATTTCAGTTCTCTGCTTTTTGATTCTAATCTACACCATGTTTTCGCGTCTGATACTATCAACTTTTACAACAACAACAATCCATTGGTAACTGAAACCCCAACAACTGAAGCGACAACAACAACAACAGCACAAACACTACCTCAACGAAGTCACCTAGAAGGCACCTATATCTACAGAGCACCTGAGCTGCTGAAGGGAAAAGCGCCAACGCCCCAGTGCGACGTTTACTCGCTGGCGATCGTGATGTGGCAGATGATGACTCGGAGGCTCCCGTTCAAGGGCAAAGACACTCACGCCATTATCTTCTCTGTCGTCGCCTTCAACGCCAGACCTGCGTTCGACCGTGAGAAGGAAGGTTCTGTGGTGAGCGGAGATGGCCTTGGAAAGTCCTGTGATGAGCAGCATCCTTCCAGCAGACCACGTAGAAGTTTCAGTGATGCTCAAATAGATGGGAGGTTGGTGGGTGAAGAGGAGCTGAAGAGGTGCTACAGAGATGTGGTGGAGAAGTGCTGGCACGCCAACCCAGAAGAACGACACAGCACATCCCAACTCTTGAGCCTCTTCCAGTCGTGGCTGCATTGACGTCTGTAGAGACTTTTTGTGGCTTTTAGTCGTCTAGAAATTAATGAAAAATTAATTTTAAAATTAATGATAGTTTTTTAAAGAAATTAGTTGAAAATTACTTAAACAATTAATTATAGTAGTCGTTTCAAAAAGTAATCTCAAATTATATAAAAAATTAAAATAATTGTTTTCAACGTGAGTTAATGTTACACGGTTTATAGACCTCACATTCTGATGATGGTTATTTCGCTGTTGGATTATTTGACCTATTGGCTTTAGACAAACTTAGTTATTTCACAACTATTGTTATATATTTATCTCTAGTACACCAGTGAATTGTTTGTTTAATAAGACCCATCGAGACCTTCTCAAATCCAGCACAACCAGCCAAATTTCTAAATGCAAGTAACTACCAATAGTTTAGGCATCAGAAGAATCAAACAATTAAATTATTTATAATTATAAATAACAATTAATATGATTGACTTTTGATAGTTTACATTCTAACTATAAAGTAAATATTCATTTAAAAACAGCAAATTACTGAAAAATGAAAGCATGCATAATTATAATGAAAGCATTAAGGCAATAATGAAAGAATGTGAACACATCGTTATTATATTTACTCAATTATTTGAACACTGTACCATATTAGGATAAATCCACTAAATGAACTTTGAAAAGGGGTAATGTACATTTAGAAGATAATATATTATTTTTATATATAAAGAATCATTGATTATTGAATGTGTAAATGAGTAATATACGAACATTACAAGTTACAGGGGGTTGAAATGATGAACACTTGATTACATGTAAATACAAGGGATGAACCAATAGTACATTAAAAAAAAGCAAAATTTAATTAAAAAAAGCAAAATCAGCTTGGTGGTAAATGCATAGGTAACACGTTGTGAGACCTCGAACAATTGAACGCTATAACAATAAGGTACAAAGACAATAAATAAGCGAAGAATACGTCATCATCTGAACAGGGTGCTGAACGAACGAGTAATAAAGTGGATCTTGATTGGCGCCAAATATGGCGTTTTGAAGTTTAAACAATCATCGCCGAATCTGCCTCCAAAAAATCGATTAAAAATCGAAATGAAATAAGATTTACGAAATAAAACGAGTAATACTAAAATGCGGAACATTTAAAAGTGAACGGGAGATCCTCTCATTCCTTTTCCTGTCTTATTTCCTCCTCCACATGCCCTAGTTGCACGTTCTCAAAGTTCATCACCTTGACCACACCCCCTTTGCCTGCATCTTCTTCTTCCCTTTCTTCACCTCTGGCATCACCCTCATCATCATCATCTTTGGATAAATCATCTTTTATATTTTTGGATAAATCATCTTTTCTATCTTTGGTATCAACCTTATTTATATCTTTGGCATCAACCTTATTTATATCTTTGGCATCAACCTTATTTATATCTTTGGTATCAACCTTATTTATATCTTTGGCATCAACCTTATTTATATCTTTGACATCAACCTTATTTAAATCTTTGTTGGCGGCGACAGTATTCTGCTTCTTCTGGATGACGTCATGGAACTTCTTCTGCAGCCTTTTCGAGATGAACTTGCGGTGGGAGGAGTTTGCAGTGGTCAAGCCATTGGGCACGAAGTCTTTAGGGGGTGGGTGCTGATGATGATGATAATGGTGGGGGGTATCTTTGTATCCTTTGTTTTGTCTGCCTGTCTGTGCCTTTGTCTGTCTAGTTTTGTTTGTGTTGTCCGACTTCTTATTTGGTGCTTTGGATGCATGCTTGATTTTGTCATGATCAGCATCATCATCAGCACCGAATCTCAAACCGCCCGCCAAATTCATCAATGCATTCGCGCCTTCTCTCAGCTGTTCATCATCATCAGCACCACCATGATGAGGATTATCCCTAATTCCCATCCCATCATCATCATTATCATCACCACCGCCCTTTACTTCATCCTTCTTTTTCCTCTTCCTCATCTTCTCACTACTCTTACTCTTCCACTCTTCATCACTATCTCCAGTCGCCATCTTGTTATTCTTTGTCATCTTCCTTTTCTTCGTCTTCTTCTTCCTTCCTCTTCCATCATCCTCACCACCCTCACCATTATCATTATCATCACCGACATTATCAATTTTATTATTATTGGTATTATCATTATTATTGTTGACCCAATTGTTGAATTCCTCCTCTGTCATTACCTCCTCCTTCACCTCCTGCTTTATTTCATCATAATCATCACCACCACCCACTACAAAATTGCTGTTATTATTATTATCTTTATTATAAGTGTTTTTACTGCTCTTTATATGCTCATACTCCCAAAAACTACCATCATCATTATCTGCATCATCATCATCACCATCATCCCACCCTCCCCCACCCCCACCCCAGCATCCCCCAGCAGCAGCATATCCAGTTATATCCTGAATCTTCATGCCTCCATTGCTACCACTACTACTATCATCATCATCGCCATCATCATCATCATCATCATCATCGCCATCCTCATTCTCACTGCAACTCAAATCGTCAAAGCAGTCAAAGGTGGTTATTACGTCACGTATGACGTCATCGTTCATGCTGTAGGCGTGGTCAGATGGGGGTGGGAATGGTGCTTTTGTGGGTAGAAGGGTGTTGTTGTTGTTGTTGTTGTTGTTGTTGTTATTGTTGTTGGTGGTGGTGTAAAAACGCCAGTCTTCTTTCCTGTTACTTGTGGTTGAGGTGGTGGTAACGTAAGTTGTAGTGGTGACATCTTTATTATCATTGATAATAATAAAAATAATAAAAATAATAATAATAATAAGAAATGACGTTGAAACCTCAGTCGGTCTTTGAGCACTTTCAACTTGCCGAAGTATGCTTCCTCCGTTGATAAAGTCGACTTGGCATCATCATCATCACCACTACCATCATCATCCTCATCACCCTCCTTACCGACATCATTATCACCACCATATCCCTCACACCACCTCCATTCTTCTTCTTCTTCACCTCCACCTCTGATGTTTTCTTGGGATTCCAAAATGATCTCATCATTTCCATAGCAACCATCATCATTACTCATCTGGCTTTCAACAATAACATCATAAGAACCTTTATTATTATTATCATTTTTATGTTTTGTTTTTTCTTTTTTGTGTGACGTTCTCTTGGTCCTGCCATTACTCGTCAGTCTATTTCGGTTTTCGGTTCTTGTGTCGTTATTGTTACTATCGCTTAACGACTTATTATTATTAAATGATTTTTCATTTTGATTGTTATTATTATTGTTATTGTTATGATTGTTGTTGTTGCTTTTCTTGAGAAGAACCAAAGCATTGGCGACGTTGATGTCATCATCATCAGGACCACCAAAGGAAGAGGCAGAAAATTCTGAACTGAAAGATGATGATTATGTAAAGAAAAAAAAGAGGAAAAAAACTTTAATTACTCATAAAAAAAAAATATGTAATTTAAACAAACGAAATCTCAACTTGAAACTCCCATAAAAAGCATTCCACAAACGAACGCTTGTTTGGAGGGGTGTGTGGAGAGCATCTGCATCTGGAGGAAGGGGTGGAAGGGGGTCCTACGCAGGGCCTGGAGCAGATTCGATCGGTAGAGGGGGTCCACGCACCAGTAGGAACCCTTGCCTAGACCCTGTGGTGGTAGCTGTTAGGGTTAGGGTTAAGGAGGAGGGAGGGGGGGGGGGCGGGTAGACATATAGTTTTGTAAGTGTATTATAAATGTGGATAGAGATGTTCATTTTACCTTCTTTGAATTTAATTGATGTAATTAATTAAAATTTTAATATATTAAATAATAAATCCATAAATTCTTAAATAAATTAATACAGTATTGAAATGATTAAACACACAGCACTGCGGTCCTTCTCGGCCTTCATGAAGCACTTGTTGAGACTGAGGTTGTGCCTCACGGAGTTCTTCCAGCCACCAGGTGCACGGTTGAAGAACTTGAAGTTGTTCTGGATCCATGTGTAGATGTCCTTCACAGGCAGACGCTTATCTGGGGAACTGTCGATCGCCATGAAGATGAGGCAACTGAAGGAGTAGGGTGGCTTGCATGTCTGGTGCTTGGAGGGGTGGTACGTGTACGGGTAGGCCTGGTCGTGGAAGATGTTCACCTCTTGTTTGATTGGGTGTAAGGGTGTTTGCTCGTCGTGTTGTAGAAGGTTTGAAGCTCCGGAGTTTTTGAAAATGTTTTTGAGCAGATTGCGGTCTGTCAGCCAGTCTAGGCTGTTCAGTCTCCAGCAGTCTTCATCTTCACTGTCGTCGTCGTGTGCAACGTCTGAACCAAAGGCATAGTCCTTCACGTCTGATAGGTGAGACTGGTAGGTGGGATTGAAAAGATGGCCGCATTGTTCTGCGGTTGAAGGATCCAAATGGTCGCCATTGAAGTCACGTGATTGGTGTATTGTCGAAGCTGCAAACGACGACAAGTTGTACTGTTGAATGTACTTGAGGGAGGATGCCACAGACGGGTTTACAGCCCTCTGCACGGGTGACATTTGAACTAAATATCAAGTTTGAGTTGGTTTATTAATTTCTTTTTTTAGTTCAGTCAAAAAACATTTTAAGACGAGGATTTTTTGAGTGTTTGTTTTATAATTATAAAGGCGATAATTAAGTCATACGCGCATTTAAAGGTTAGTAATTTTTGCAAAATTTGAACATAATAATTTTCTTTATTAATTTAAAACAACATTGAAAATTTAATTAAAAGAAAAGAAACTGCAATTTTTTGAACCATTATTCAGGTTTATGATTTTACAGAAAGTCTTTTTAATATTCTTAAAAGAAGAATACATTATAATATAAATTTTAATATATTATATAACATTATATTATAAATGTTATTATATTATATAACATTATATTATAAATGTTAATATATTGCATAAAATTATATTATAAATGTTAATATATTATATAACATTATATTATAAATTTTAATATAATATATTACCTTGGCAAAATTGTTTCTCTTCTTATCGTACTCTCCTTTTTAATAAACACTCTTCGTTTTTAAGAAATTCTATTATCTCTTCCTCCAATTCTAAAAATAGGTGGTCTTCTTTATCTAAACTTTTACATAAAAACTCTCCTCCTCCATCTTTCTCTCCTGATGACTATCTTGAATTTCTAACTAATAAAATATCTAATATTAGATCTTCGTCTTATAATAGGCCTACACCATCTTTTACTAAGTTCACTTCTGAATCATTATCATCCTTTTCTCCTGTCACATTGGACCATCTTACAAATATAATTAATTCTATGTCTCCCACTTCTTGTTCTCTAGATCTTATTCCTACAACCCTTTTTAAAGAACTCTCTTTTTTATTCTATCCTATTGTTCTGGATTTGGTTAACTTATCTTTGTCTACATCTAAATTTCCGTCTGCCCTCAAATCTTCATTTATTATTCCTACAATTAAGAAGCCTTCTCTTGATCCTGCATCCTTATCCAGTTATAGACCTGTATCTAACATTTCCTTTCTTTCTAAGGTCCTTGAAAAAGTTATTTCTCAACAATTGACCTTCTATCTAGAAAAAAACTCACTTCTTCCTTCCTCTCAATCTGGTTTCAGAATTGGCCACTCCACTGAAACTGCTTTACTTAAACTCTATAATGACCTTATTTTAACTTCTGATTCTAATGCCTCTTCTCTTCTTTTATGCCTTGACTTTTCAGCTGCTTTTGACACTGTCGACCATACGCTTTTATTAAATGTTTTAGACTCTTCCTTTAATATTTCTGGTTCCTCTCTTATCTGGCTTAAATCCTACCTTTCTGAGCGAACTTCCTATGTATCAATAGAATCTTCTCGTTCTTCTTCTGTTTCTTTATCTTATGGTGTTCCACAGGGCTCAATTCTTGGTCCCTTACTTTTTATTCTTTATACCTCGGAACTACCTAATATTATTTCGTCATCTTCTCTAAACAGTCAAATTTATGCTGACGACTCCTATATTTATACATCTTTTACTGACTCTTCTCTTGACCTTACTGTTGATAAAATAACTCTCTGTCTTCAATCTATAATCTCTTGGGCTTCTTCTATGTTTCTCAAACTTAATCCGGACAAATTTGAACTCATATATTTCAATAAAAAATCAAAGTCTTTACTATCTCTTCCTTCTTTAGTTTTGCCTCCCTCCTCTTCACTCTCTCTAAACCCTTCATCTTCTATTCGTAGCCTTGGTTTTATTTTTGATTCTAACTTGTCTTTAGCTCCTCAAATTCTATCTGTCTCTAAATCTTGCTACTTCCACATTCGTCGTATTAAACAGCTTCTTCCTTTTCTCGATGATCCTACCCTACAACTTCTTGTATCTTCTCTAGTTCTGTCCAGGATTGATTATTGCAACTCTCTTTACTATGGTCTCCCTAATACTACTTTGGCTCCTCTAAATAAAACCTTCAATTGTGCTGCTCGTCTTGTTGCTCGTGCTCCTAAGTTTTCTCACATTTCTCCTTATCTTCGTTTGTTACATTGGCTACCTTTGAGATCTAGAGTGACTTTTAAAATATGCCTAAATATGTTTAAAATTCATAACTGTAATGCTCCAATCTATCTTTAAAATCTAATTAAACAACCCCCTAAATCTGGTCTAAGATCATCCACCTTTAATCGTTCTTTTCGTTTTCCAGTTAAACACTCTTTTGCTAAACGTTCTTTTTCTTACTGTGGTCCTCTTTTATGGAATTCTTTACCTTCTTCTTTAACTTCAACTAAGTCACTCATAACTTTCCGTCGAGGCCTGAAGACGTACTTGTTTGGGACGTGATGGCTGAGCGCTTTTGTTCACTTAGTAAAGGGCGCTATACAAATTATTAGTGATTGATTGATTGATTGACCTTTTATTATACATTTTTTGAAGTCCTATACAAAATCCTAATGAAATACAGAAGAGTTCATAAGATGCATGTTGATAGGCACAAATTTGAGTTTATCACTTCCATAAAAACAAGTTTTAATCCCTCCATAATCATCACCCAATGCCTTGTCAAGCAATTCATCAAATAATGAATAATGCAATAGAAACATAAATACATTTCAACTAGCATACTCAAGACTTTTGTCTTTTTCAAAGATTAAGTCTAAAATGCATAAGTAGTGATTTGGCTTTAAAGTGAAATTGAGTAATCAAATATGTTTGTGAAGAACTCCAAAGAGAAAGTTTAAATTAGGATTGAAAGTAATTATCAATATCATTCTGCATAACACCATCATCATCACCACCACCACCATCTTCTTCTTCATTTCCATTGAGTTTTCGGTTGTTGTCGTTTGAGTCGAACACTAGATAAGTAGTTTCTGTGATAGAAAAAAATATGTTAATTTATTTTTAACTATTTGTATTCAATAATACTCCTATCAACTTTTCTCTCATCCACCTATCGATCCTTCCACCAATCCACTCATCCATCAATCCACTCATCCATCAATCCACTCATCCATCTATCCACCCATCCACCAAAGCCACCCCATTCTTCCCTCAATGCCACACGGAACCCACCTTCTTGTTGACTGGCAGCCTCGGGCACTGAGACCTGTTCGAGTTGGAAGCCACACTTGAGCAGTTCGTCTTTCAACATGCTGTTCTCCTCCAAGCCCTCACTCACCTCCTGCTCTAGCCTCCGTAGCGACTGGTGGTGGTGATGATGATGATGATGATGGTGGTGGTGATGATTATGCTGAGACGATTGATGATGATGGTGATAGTGATGATCCTGATAATGATGATAAGACAAACAATATACTATACGTAAAAAACAGTAAAAACACTTTTTAAAAAAAAGTTAAATGTGTATCACCACTTTATTTTGAAGAAATTTTATTAATTAAAGAAGAATCAATTTAAATAATTTAAAAAGTAAATCAAAAATAGTATTAAATATTTCAAATTATGAATTATTCGACCTCTTTCACGTTAGAGAACTCAGTGAACTTCTTGCTCATTTTGCTGTGCTCCGTCTTGAGTTCTGTCACATACTCACAAACCTTTGGATGGATGGGTGGATGGAAGGATGAGTAGAGGAACGGGTGGATGGAAGGACAGGTTGGAGAAATGGGTGGATGGAGAGATAGGTAGAGGGATGGATTTGAGTTCTGTCACATACTCACAAACCTTTATAAGCGTTTCACATTTGCTCTGTTGGATGGGTGGATTAATAGGTGAATTGGTGGATGAATGGATTGGTGGAGGGATAGATAGATGGTAAGATGAATGGATAGTTGGATAGATACCTCATTCTTGTTGTGGGAAGGCACGGGCAGCAGGAGACCCAGCTGGGAAATCCACGTCGAGATTTTGTCCCTCCTCCGTCGCTCAACTGGAAAAAGAGTTGAATGAGACAGCATTATTATTATTATTATTATTACTGATACTTTAATATAAATAATATTATTCTTATTTAATAATTCATTTTTAACTAAGACTAATACTTTCGTTGTGGTTAGCACGTCGTTTGTCATCCCTCCTGGGTTTTGGGCGTTGTTGTTGAAATGCATTTTTGTCTAGTTGCTGTTGTTGTTGTGTGTTTTCTATGTATTGATAAATGTGTGTTTTTGGCAGAAGTAGTTGGTGGTGGTTGATGTGATTGTTGTTGTTTGTGCACTCTTGCTTGATTGCTTCTTCAGGGTTGCTCTTAGGAACAACTAGAAAGTAACTGCCTGATGGAATTTTTCAAGTGTTAATTGGTTGTGTATCAAAAATTGGATATATTTATGCGATTCTATAAAAAATACCATTGTCAGGGGTTTCAAGAACAGTGGGAACAAAAAGACCCTCATTATTTATTCTGTGGTCCATTACTTAATAATTAGTCTTAATTACAATTATTAATTGAATAATATTCTCTATGCTTTCAACTCATAAAACTCATTTTCTTATGAAATCTTAAAAATTTTTAATAACCTAAAAAACTTGTAATATAAATTTTAAATTATCCTATTTTAATAAATGAATTTATGATGCAAATCTTTTCGTCAATTTTCAACTAGTTATATTCACTTTTAAATATTCCAGTCAAATGACTACTCTTGCAAAGCATTTTGAAAGCAGTTATTTTACTTTTTGAGATATTAATATTAATTATAAAATTAAAATTTCAGATAATTATTTTCATAAACTACTATAAATAAGTTACTTAGAATAAAGTATAGAATATATACATTGGGCGCCATTTTATATATTATTTTGTGAGTATTTTTTCTGGTCTTAATATCGAGTGCATTTATGAATGTTTTCGTCTCCGGTGTTTGAAATTATAAACAAGAACATATTAAAATGGATTTTTCTTTCCAGAATGACCTAACAAAATTTTCTACACAAAACTACAAACAATAAAATTACAATATTTCTTTATCCCTTTAAACTTTAAAGTTCAAAAGCTAGAATGTCTTTTGTATCAACTTGCCTTCCATGCCTTTCCTCTGACGAGGGAAAGGACCAACGTTTGACCACAGCGAAGATCGATCGTCAGATATCTATGGAAAAGGACTTCCACAGGTCTCTGATCAAGGTGCTTCTACTGGGCAGTGGCGAGAGCGGCAAGAGCACTTTCGTGAAGCAGATGCGTATCATCAACGGTAAGCACTTCAGCGAGGAGGAGTTGAAGCTCTACAAAGTCACCGTCTACGACAACATCATGCTCGGAATGAAGGTCCTCATCGACGCGACCATCAAGCTCCAGATCGGATTCTCGAGCGAGGAAAGTTCCAACAACGCCTCATTTGTCTTCTCCTTCAACTCGAACATCAAACTTGAGGAGCCCGTCTTCCAGCAGTACTCACCTGCCATCCAGCAACTGTGGAGTGACCCCAGTGTGCAGGCCGCCTATGCAAGACGCTCTGAGTATTTATTGGTAGGAGTCTTTAATGGATTTTTTTATTTTTCAAAATAAATGATTATTTTGTTAACAACAATTTTTTTGGATTTAATTCATCTATTTAATGCAATATTATGACCATTGTATCAAAATCATTATCACTTTTAAAACCACCACCCTCACTATTTCCACTCCACACCACACCAGGGAGACTCCACCAAGTACTTCATGGACAGCATCCACCGCATATCTCAACTGGTTAACCATCAATCCTTCTTCTTCATCACCATTCTCATAATTTAATCCAGTTTTCCATTAGGCTTTCAAATTTCTTTGAATCTTTTTTTGTTTTTAATAAAATAAAATAATTATTAACCAAATTCTTGAACTGTCTTCTTATATTTCATCCTAACTCTTTCTAAACATTTCAAACTCTCAACCCACCCTTCTTTCATCAACCCACCCTTCTTTCACCAACCCACCCCCTATCTACCCACCCAGAACTACAAACCCACGAACCAAGACATTCTGCACGCACGCAAGGCGACCAAGGGCGTCAGTGACCACGACTTTGAGATCAACAAGGTGCCCTTCCGTTTCGTTGACGTTGGCGGCCAGCGATCGCAACGCCAGAAGTGGTACCAGTGCTTTCCTGTGGGTCCTTTAATCAAAAGATTGCTCATGTTTTTTCGTTTTTTCTTCTATAATATTATTTCTGTTATTATCGTTATTTAATTGATTGTCTTTTTATTGTATTTTATTATTTCTTTTATTATTTTATTGATTGATGATTGATGATGATAACAATGATAATGATGACGATGATATTAACAATGATGATAGCAATGATTACAATGATACTGATAATAACAATGATGATGATGATGATGATGATGATGATGATGATGATGATGCATCCCTCTGCAGGACGTCAAGTCGATCCTCTTCCTGGCTTCGTCGAGCGAGTTCGACCAGGTGATCTACGAGGACCGTCGCACGAACCGTCTCGACGAGTCGTGTGCCATCTTCGAGATCGTCGCCAATAATAGGTGCGTGTAGGTGTAGGATGGGTGGTTGGCGTGTTGGTTGTTGAGGGGAGGTTGAGGTTTTTTAGGGGGTTGTTGAGAAGGGGGGGAGGTAAATGTTGTTGCCGCACCACCACCCACTTCATCATCCTTTCCCTCACCACCAGCACAACCACTTCACCCACCATCTTTTCCCTCTGCCACCACCACCACCATTGCTCAGACTCTTCCAGAACATCTCGATCATCCTCTTCCTCAACAAGACAGACCTTCTCGTCCAGAAAATCGCTACCACCGACATCTCCCACTTCTTTCCCGCCTTCACCGGCGATCCCAGAAACCTCAACGACGTGCAACGCTTTCTTCTACAGAAGTACAACTGCCTGCGGAAAGAGCCAAAGCGACAACTTTATCACCACTTCACCACCGCGGTTGACACCGAGAATATAAAGCATGTGTTCGCCGACGTCCGAGACACCATATTACAATATCATCTGGAAATCTTGTTGCTACAGTGATTTGGTGGGTGGGTGGGTGGCTGGTTGGTTGGTTTGGTGGGTGGTTGGTTGGTTTTGTGGTTTGGTGGATGGTTGATTGGGTGCTCTGGTAATGTTAGTCTGGTGGAAGCGGGGTGGAAGAAATTATCTCATGGTTGTTCAAAATGAAAGGCTTTTATATATTTTCAATCCTTAAATAAATGTTTCTTTCACAAATACCTATTGGTTGATTGCAGCGTCTGGCATGCACTTGATGCTCTCTTGCTCACTTGCTAGTAACACCATTTGATCATCGCTTAACTTCACACCTTTCCGACCGTTTTAACTCTATTTTGTTGACTTTTTAGTATTTTCAAATCAAGTGAATTGTTTTTATTTTTTAAATTTGTGCAAAAATATTTATCTCTATTTTTTAACCTATTTTTTAGATTTTTAAACCTGTTTTTATATATTTTAAAATCTACTATTTTCAAATAGTTGTATTATCATTTCACTAATTAGATGGGTTTAACGACGAATTCGTCTGCTGATGTACGGTCTGATCTTGTCTTGGCAGTCTGTTTTGATGCCTTCACTGTCTCATGATATTCCTATTTGTACAAATAATTCACTTTCAATGTTATTTATGAATTAATTTGAAACTAATTAAGGCTAATTTAATTAATTTTTAATTTAATTCTTCAATTCATTTTTATATGGTTATATATATTTTACTATCCAACGACCATGATTCCAATTGCTACTTGTTCATGTCACGTCAGTATGTTACCCCTATGTAACCTCCTGCTGTGTGTGTGTATGTGTGTGTGTGTGTGTTTGTGTGTGTGTGTGTGTGTGTGTGTGTGTGTGTGTGTGTGTGTGTGTGTGTGTGTGTGTGTGTGTGTGTGTGTGTGTGTGTGTGTTTGTTTGTGTGGGCGTGTGTGTATATGATTTTCACTGATCTTCTATACAGGTTAACACCCTTTTGTATTTCAGAGATATTTCAATAGAGACGTTCAGAGTCTGAGCATGATTCTAGCATTTATATTTCGACTAATCCCTCCAAACTGCATCACTGTTTCCTACTTGTGTATTCTGTAATAGGCTGTGGATTTTCTCAATTTTGATTTATTATTCAGCGTTCGCTAGGTGGCGCTGAAGTTAAGTAAAGTGTCCTTTTTGCTTGCTCAAGCATAACACATAACACTTCATGCAACATTAACACACTAACAACCTCTTGATGCCTTGCAAGGCTTCATTTTGTATCGTTTTTGTATTTGACGATAAAGGCTTTTTAAAAAGATATTTTTGTATATTTTTTAAGAAATTGTATGTAGCTTTAATAGTTATCCACTGATCAAAGCACATATGACTTCCGCATGACTTTTCCACCAATTCCTTCCACTCACCATGCTCACCATCTTTGCATTTCCAATGCATTTGAACTCTACGAATTCCATATCACTGTCAAGCCGGCTTAGATGAATTACATGATGACATTGGTTTTATGAAATTGTATTTGAATATTTCGAATAAAGTGATTTGGAATTTCCAAGTGGAATGAAATACGCGAAAGGCAAGTAGAAAGGCTGCTTTGCAACACGCTTCAAATAATTCACAGCTCTTAAAATAGTTTATGGCTATTTAAAACTCTTCAAATGCTTTTTCAAGGCTGATTACATAATATTTTCACAAACCTTCACTCAGAAATAAAACAAAAAATTTTTTTAAATACTTTTTATAATTTTTACTCCTCCGTACCCACGGCAACACCATCGTCTCCAGACATCATCTGGATCCCTCCCCGCTCAGAAGGCACGTGAGTCTTGAGGTGTTTGCGGAGGGAGGATGGGTGGGTGTATCGCTTGGAACAGGAGGGAACCTGGAGGAAGGCGATTAGTGGTGGATTGTTGGTAGGTGGCTTGATAGGGGCATTGGTTGTCTTTTGGTGGTGGTATAAGTTGATTGTTTGAATATCATTGGCATGCTACCTTGCAGACATAAGGCTTGTCACTACTGTGCACCAAGGAGTGTTTCTTGCGGTCAGAACTGTTAGCGAACCTCCTCTGACAACCCTCACTTGGACATAGAAAGGGTTTCTCTCCTGGGTTAGTTAGATCCAATGCTAATTTGAATAATTAGTGTTTGTTTGCTTCAGTCTTGATTACTTTACAAGCACTTAAATGAAAGAGTTGGTGTTAGTTGAGAGAGCCGGTCTTTAATGAGCGTGATGATAATGATGTCACCAATGGCGGGAAATTGTGAGTGGTGCATTCTTTGAAATGCGTTAAAAAAAAGTTATACAAAATATTAACTTTCCATTATCTAAAAGAATGAAATCCTACACATAAATGATCACAAAGTACCAAACCACGCACCTCAAAAAAGACCAGCCACCCACCTCAAAAACAAGCCACCACCAGCAGCGAAGAAACACTCACCAGTATGCGTTCTCTTGTGAATTTTGAGGTTTTCCGAGCGGGCGAAGATCTTGCCGCAGCCGTTGAAGCCGCAAACGAAGGGCCTCTCACCGGTGTGCACGCGGATGTGGTTCACTAGTTTGTACTTCGCTTTGAACGACTCCCCCACCCGGGCACACCCCCGCCAGTAGCAGGTGTGGTCGCCCTGCTCCGAGCCGCCCACGTGTTCCAGCGTCAGGTGGATGACCGCCTCGCTGATCGAATGGAAAATTTCACCGCAGATGTTTTGTTGTGGGTTGTGGAGGTGGATGTTGTTGCTGGTGTTTTGATTTTTGTTGTTGTTGGTGGTGGTGGTTGTGGTTAGTGATGGTGTTTTTGTGGTGTTAGTAGAGAGGTAGTTGAAGATGGGTTCTTGGAAGATGGAGGAGATGTTGTGGATGTTATTAACGGGGGTGGGTGAAGGGATGGTGTTGCCGTGGTTGTTGGTGTGTGTTGCTGAACGTGTTTGTTGTTTTCCGAAGTGTGTTTCAGCATCTTGTGTGTCACCCTTAATGTTCATATTGATCTTGTTGTTTGGGTTTTTGTTGTCGTTGTATTTATTTTCTTCGCATTCATGGTCGTTGTTTAAAGCTTTGGTTTGTAGCATCCACTGACATGTTATTGGAGAACACAGAGCGTTGCTGTTGTTGTTCTCATTGTTAAGGTTGTTGTCGTTGTGATGTAAATGTTCATGTTGTTGTTGGTGGTACTGAAAGGTTGTGTAGTTGTTGAGATCTTTGTAATACTTTTGTATGTTCTCAGAGATTAAGCCCGTTTGAGTATTTTTGTATGTTTTCAGTGGGTATTTGAGAAGATTCGAGTGGTGGTTGAAGTGATTGAAGTGGTTGAAGTGGTTGAAGGGATGGTCGAATTTATTTGACGAATACTTGTCGTCATCGTCGTCAAAAGACTGCGTTGTTGGTGGAGGAGCGGAGGTGATCGGAGATGGGACGCTGAAGCCGGAGTCGTGAGGTGGATAAGCCTTCCAAGCATCAGCGAAGAAAGTGCTTGTGTGGCTCGGTGGAAGATGGCTAAGTGGTCGAAGGAGGAGTGAAATGTTTGGAGGAGGAGGAGGGGTGGGTGTGGCAGGAGGGGCCTGGAAGGTCGGTGGGAAGCGTGGCGACTGCAGAGAGCTTGACAAGTGGCTGTGCTCGAAGAAGTTAGTGTAGAATGATATTGGGTCATTAGGCCTGTTCTTATAGTAGGCCATTTTGTGGCGAATCAAAGTTTCTTCTCGTCATTTATTGATGTTCAGTTAAGCTCCATTTTATCCACACAAGAGAAATAAAACTTGTTTAAAGTCTTTAAAAATTGGCATTAGCTACAGTTATTTCGGTAATGGCACAGCATTTTACTGTTTTATAGTTTCATTGTCAACTGTTTTACTGAATTTTATAGAATTGTAATGCTTTTACAGTACTTTATCGTTTACTTTTTATGGCATTATACTGATTATAGTTTATAATGATTATAGTGGTACGGCAGAATGCCATTAAACTTCTGAGTGAGTGCACAACTTATGTTCCAACAGTGTTGTCACTAGCGCCTGAATTCCGCCAGTGCAGAAGATAACATCAAGAAGAACACGTCCTAATTAACAAACCAGTTTATTGTTGTCGTTGTTTTTGTTGCTGTTATTTTGTTTTATAGTTCTTGTTGCTATTGTTTTATTTTTGTTACTTTGTTTAAATTGTTTTTGTTACTCACAAAAATTAAATACTTCGGAAACTCCCTTTACAAACGCCTCAAGCAACACTTCACCCTCTAACACTAACAAGTAACACTAGCCATTAATTTATATTGAATCAAAGAGTATTTTTGTTAATTAGTCGGCGCTATGGAATCAAAATGATTAAGATCTTACTTCCTTTGATAGTTGCGATTTAATCTGGCAACAATCTCACGACTTTGTTGGTCCTAAGCCGGCATCTTGCCATTAGTAGCATCTAGAATCCTGGAATAAGTTGACCAATCAAAGAAGGTGATTTCCAAATGGAGGCTCTGATTGGTAGGGCGGTTTGAATGACAACTACATTAACTTAATACTCCTAAGTATTTTTTTGGAAATATTTAAACATTAAAAAAAAAGTTTTTTCCCAGTTTTCAAAATTAAATGATGTGATTTGAATATTTTACGAATTAATAGTTTAACAAAATTAGAAAAACTAAGCATGAAAGTTAAAATCATAAAAGACCCCAAAATAACCCTCCAAGAGGTCTAAAATTAGCACAAAAAGATTCCAATCAGGCATATTAATAACTAAAAACCAACAATACTTAACATAATAATAGAATAACAATCCTAAAAGCAAAAATATTACGAATCAAAGCCTTAATCCTCAAAATTAGTGCATGTGGCAATTATGTGTGCACTGTGTCATTGTTAGCATGTCAGTGTGTCGTGAGCGTGAAATGCAGTGTCTAATGGCCGCCTCAAATAGCCACGCTCCAGGGGTTCTTTCTCACACCTTCCTTCTCCTTTCTTCATTCTTTCTTCTTTTTCTTATCCTTTCTTTCATTTTCTTCCTTTCTTCTCTTTTCTTTCTTATTTCTCCTCTACCTTCATTTGTCTTTTCCTCCTTCATTTTTTATTCATTTTTTTAATGCTATTTTAAGTTGTTACATACACGTATAGCTTAGGTTTTATTAAATATATATGTTGTTTAATATTTTTATATTTTTTATTCCAAGATGCGTTCAGAGTTAACTTTTTCATACTCTCTCCCAACTATTATCATCTTCCTCTTTTGAGACACTCCCAACGTTTTTTCGGAGCATTTAACATACTAGTTTTTCAAATGTGTATTTAGATGTAAAATTATATTTAAAAAAAGATTGCCTGGTTGCCACATCTCAAACTTCATTCGTTTAAGTGAAATTTGTTATTTTTGTTGAACTGAGCGATAACAGTTGTTTCGAAACTATTGGAATTATAACATTTTAAAGTTTAAATGTTATATTAAGAAGTTCATGTTCAGAATAATTTATTCACCAAATTGAGCTCTATTAATTCATTAAAATCATAATTTGCAAATGAATGTTTAAAAACAATTATATCTAAATATTTAAGAGAAGATTCTATTCATTAAGATCATAAACAAATTTGTTTTTCCGGAGAGAATGGTTTTTCAGATCGGCGCCTCTTTATCTGAAGTTTTGGTCGTTCCTTCATCAGAATCATTAAAACTGTTTTACTATTAAACAAGAGTAAATCTTTAAAATGTTATAGTGCTAAGCCAAAACAACTTTTAAAACATTTTAAAAGAGTTATTATATCCTTGAAAATACCATGAATGACTTACTGCACTTTCAAATGGCAAACCATGTGGATCTCAGTGGCTGTTGGGTTGACGCATAGTACATATATTTGTTCTCGTCCAATAGTTATGATAGTACAATATTTATGTTGCTTGATAGTTGAAAATATGTATGTTTGTTGGTTAAATTGTATTCTTTTTATCAAGCAATCAATAACCAATCAAATGCATATATAATATGGCCGGAAAAGACATACAACCTTTGCATTCCTTTTTGCCGCATCCAACAGCTTTGACCTTGTCACCTTTCTGCAGAATTATTTATTGAAAGTTTGAAAGTATCGTGGAGACGATTAAATGTATTTTTTAAAGATAATTGAACTGCCAAAAGCACTCACAAACTGTTCTTTGTGACCTTTGGTATAGCCGATAAAGGCTATTAAGAGTTCGGTCGTGGAACTTTGATTGGGCGAGATGGCATGAATGACATTGACCTTGGGCGGCCCTTGTTGGCAAGTGGCAGCTTCAGTCTTTGCTGGACCGACCAAGGTGTTGTCCCATACCTGCATTCATTTATTCAGTTAACTTGAAATATCAGTGGCATTAATAACTCATAAAATGTAAAAAGACGGCTAAAACATAATTGAAAGCTTATTTATTGAATCTTTTACACATGCATCAGCGAACCAAAGAACTTGTTGAGTTTTTATTATCCACAATTTTGACGAATGATTTAAGGATCTTCACAATGTAATCTTGGTCCTTTTGGTTGAAGCTTGCTTCAGTACACTGGAAAAGGCTGCAAGCAACGCAAGCAATCAGCAAACACAAACCCATCTTAGTGGCCATCTTGGTTTTTTTGGCTCTCTCTGCCACCTCACTTATATAGACGTAGACTTTCGCTTGCATAAACGATGGCAAAAGAATTTTCGATCCAAAATCCTTTTTTCAGTCGATTTGGAGTCGTGGCTTTTGTGTGAAAGTCAATTGAGATTTGCATTTGAGCGTTTAAATCGATCTTTTTCTATTATTTGAAAGGATTAATTACTCAGTCTCGAAAGCCTGCATATGCGCAGATTAGAATAATCAATCGCTTCAAGTCATTGCGGCAAAGTTTTTCTACAGTGGAAAAAACTAAGATTTTTCAAAACACTCGTTAAGGTTAATGCCCACCTGCACACTAGAGGTCGGACATCGAATATTTTTCATTCCCGGTCTCGTCCCGTTCCCGACGGGCCATCGGAATTTCGATTTCAGTCCCGTCTCGTTCCTGTAACTCGATTCCCGGTTTCGACCCATTCCCGAAAATTTTTGACCTGGTCCCGACCCATTCTCGAAAAAAATGGTCTTTTCATTATTTTTCGCTGCCATGTTCACCGGTTCCAAACTTTCTAGTCCTAAAATTTCTTAAAATTATTTATTTGAAAAACAGAAAATTTTCTTTCCAATTTAAATTTAAATATTTATTCTTGTAGTATTAGTAAATTGTTCATTATACTCCAATAAATTTAAATATCTTTATAAT
Organism: Piscicola geometra; assembly: GCA_943735955.1. Lineage (NCBI taxonomy): Eukaryota > Metazoa > Annelida > Clitellata > Hirudinida > Piscicolidae > Piscicola > Piscicola geometra. Next base: position 6,394,707 of record OX030966.1, on the reverse strand, counting down.
CTTCCATTTTATTGGGACGTAATTGTGAATATTTGTACAATTCATCCTCTTACGACTTTTTACCTTGTTCCTTATTATTAATTTCCCAATAATGTTTTTGACAACATTCTTATTCTCCACAACTGCATAAATGAAATCATTCGTATAATTTGGTAGTGTACAAATTTTGTTCTAATTTTTACGTTATAAAAACAAACATAATAGGTCTGAATAACAATTTTTTTTCTCAATGGCACTGCAATTTGGTTTGGCTGTACAAAATAGAATTAAATTTTCTCTAATGAAAGTCTTGGTATTTATTTCTTTTCTATCCCAAACTTTTTTCTTATTATTCTTTCATACTGGGGATGCAACAGACATGCTGCCATATGAATAAGATCAATGGCATCTTTTCTTTTGTCGAAGGGATCAACTGAGCAATGAACTGGAAATTAAAATTAAAAGTATTAATTTATAAAATAAAAATAATATAACTGACCAGTTTGATTTCATCTGACAAGTTTTCATCATCACCCATTTGTTCTAATCTCCATAATGTTTGAACTCGGCATGAAAACTTAAAATAAATTTTTTTTTGGTCTATACTGTTCACAGCCTGACAGACGCAGGCCATGTTACAATGGTTCTGAGAACCATGGTTCTTATGCGCCAAGGCGCCACTCCACACGACGTACACATCTCTCAATGCATACGTCGCAAATACCGCATCATATACACTAGGTATAGGATAGTTCACGGTTGCTTGTCAAGGATTCGAACTGGCAACCTTTAAGTTGACCATGGTTCTCAGAACCATTGTAACATGGCCTGCGTCT
>OX030966.1:6316392-6391392 GCA_943735955.1 Piscicola geometra | reverse complement strand
TATTTTGACAACTGAAATAAAAAAGTTACTTTATAGTGCTTTTGGGTCTCATTCATGATGCCAGCATGATCAATTTGAATGATTCGAATGTTTTTTATTTTATTTAAGATATTCAAAACATTTTATGAAAAAAAGACAACAAAAATCGTATGAAATCCTAATCCGAAACCATTTTCGAGTCTAAAGTTTAGACTCTAGACTCTAGAGTCTAGAGTCTAGAGGCATTTAGAAAGTCAAAAGCGTCAGAAAATCATTTCAAAGTTAACTTTCCAATTTTGATTTACAATTTTAATTATCATATTTTTTAATTCATGTTTTTATATGCTTTATTTGAATTTGAATTAAATTAGGAGACAAAATGGCGTGTAGCGAGCTTTTACGCATGCACTTTTAGTTATCTAGAAAGAACCTAAAACTCCTAAATGTCATGCGATACTGGGTATGTATGATGTGGTCTTGAGGGCTCAAAAATAGGTTTAACTCAATGATTTTAGTATAATTTTGAAGAAAATGAAATTTATTTTCAAAATATATTTCAATCTTTTAAAATATGTTGCTGATTTTAGAGAGTTTTAATAAAAACCTTTCACCTCTCTCTAAAAACATTATAATTCATTCCCTGCTCATCAAATTTAATAGCTTTCGACATATTTTATAGAACTTTTGAAGAAGTTTTTAAAAATCTTTAATTTATTTTTATACTCTCTTTTTTGAGAGAGCAACTTGAAAAACTGTAAAATATGCTGGTGCCCAAACTGTGGATAACATAGTGTAAAACTAGTTATCGCTTTTAAAATTGTTAATTAGTTTTTATATTATTAAAATTATATTCATTGAAAAGAAAATTCATTTTTAAACCTTAAAATTATCACTTGACGTTAGTCAAAACATTAATAAGTTAAAGTTATTCAGTTTTATACGATGACTATCATTCATAAAAATTCCCCGGTTAAAGCTAATTAGCATAGCGTCGTGGTGGTTGCTAGCCATATTATAGATGCATTTCATTGATTGCTTGATAAAGGGAACACTATGTAACCAACAATCATTCATATTTTCTACTATCTTAATTATTGGACAAGAACCAATATATGTATCAACCCAACAGAGCTCCACATGTCTTGCTATTTGAGAGAGGAGTAAGTCATTCAGAGTATTTTCAATTATATAAAAAACTCTTTTCAAATGTTTTTTATAGTTGTTTTGGCTTAGCACTATAACATTTTAAAGATTTATTCTTGTTTAATAGTAAAACAGTTTGAATGATTCTGATGAAGGAACGACCAAAACTTCAGATAAAGAGGCGCCGATCTGAAAAACCATTCTCTCCGGAAAAATAAATTTGTTTATGATCTTAATGAATAGAAGCTTCACTTAAATATTTAATTGTTGAAATATAATTGTTTTTAAACATTTATTTGCAAATTATGATTTAAATGAATCAATAAAGCTCAATTTGGTGAATAAATTATTCTGAAGTAGCAATTCACAATCTTGAAACTCCAACACACAAGGAGGAAGCGTCAGGAAATATTATGCAATCGTCGTCATTACTGTCATCAGATTTCATCCGTACTATCATGCTATAATATAGAAAGTTTGATAAATATTAATGTTGAAGTATAATAAATTAGTAAAATTATAATAATAGAATAACCGTATATGTGTATTTTATAAGAACAAATAAAATAAATTGAGATAGTAGTAATACTAAATTATGGGACACCATAATTCTATTTTATCTTATTAACAAGTATTCATATTGAAAAAACGTTGGGAGGGTCTCAAATGGGAAGGATGATAATTGTTGGAAGAGAGTATGAAAGAGTGAAGACATTTGAACCCTGAACCCCTCTTGAAATATCAAAAAAAACATGGAACAAAATATATATATAATAAACTTATATACGTGTGTATGAAAAATTAAAATAACATATAAAAAATGAAGAAGGCAAAGAAAAATGAAGGTAGAGGAGAAATAAGGAAGAAAAAAGAAGAAAGGAAGAAAATTAAAGAAAGGATAAGAAAAAGAAGAAAGAATGAAGAAAGGAGAAGGAAGGTGTGAGAAAGAACCCCTGGAGCGTGGCTATTTGAGGCGGCCATTAGACACAGCATTTCATGCTCACGACACACTGACATGCTAACAATGACACAGTGCACACATAACTACTCCATGCACTCGATCCTATTCCATATTGAAAACCCTTCTCCACGGAACCTGAAACCTGGTGATGATTGAAACCTCGAAGGGCTATTTTCAATTATTTTAAATATTTTATTATAATCTATATGGTATTCTGACTTCAATTAATTTATTGTTTAAATAATACATCACTTTTTAAAGTTCCAAATAAAGTAAAATTAAATGACTTTAAACACCTTGCTACTCACTTAAAAGCGTCGTATGCTATTCTCACAGACACACAAATAAAAATGTTTTGCTAAAAAAATGAAAAAAATAGGTCTCCATTTATGAAAGTTGAGTCTAGATACAAAAAAAACGTATAAATTTAAAGAAATAAAAAACAAATCAAAGCATTCAATTCATAACATTATATTATGTTTAGTTTCTAATACTAAAAACTTAGATTATTTTATTTCATCAATGAAGAAATCTGTTTGTTTAAATAAACATGACTTATTTAGTAATAAATAATATTTAAAAACCGTTGTGCTGCCATGGCAACATAAACTTGAATATTTGAAGCTTAACTTTTTACAACTACATCAGTATTTGAGAACAAAGAGTAGAGCAAGGAAAAGTGCTTTAATAAGTTTGTTAAAGCAATGGCAGACGAAAAAGAATCAGAAGACGCTCGAATAGAATTTATTCAAGAATTTGTCACACTAACTCTGCGTTGCAAGCCTGAAAAATGGATACGCATGATTTCGGTTGAAGAAAATAAGCAGATACTTAATAAGTTTCTAGAAGACCCACAAACAATGACACTTCTCATTGTTTTGAACTATTCCACTGGAAATGTGAGCATTTCTCTGGAATGGCCAACTCAAATTGCCGGCAGCAGAAGTTTTTATTTTGTTAAAAGAAAGGCAGAAGCCCTGAGGAGATACGGAGCGATTGGCAGTGATCTTCTTTATGGTGACTTGAGAATATCCTTTGTCGGCGAGGTGATTTCATTTAGAATACTAATAGAAAATAAAAAAATAATTTCAAACTATGAAATTATTTGATTTACTTTTTGAAAAACTTGTCATACATTTGAGAATATCTCGAGGTGGATTTTAATTTCAAGAGGGGTTCATAGTTCAAATGTCTTCACTCCTTCATACTCTCTTCCAACTATTATCATCCTTCCCATTTGAGACCTTTCCAACGTTTTTTCAATATGAATACTTTTTTAATAAGATGAAATAGAATTATGATGTCCCATAATTTAGTATTACTACTATCTCAATTTATTTTATTTGTTCTTATAAAATACACATATACGGTTATTCTATTATTATCATTCTACTAATGTATCATACTTCAACATTAATATTTATCAAACTTTCTATATAATAGCATGATAGTACGGATGAAATCTGATGACAGTAATGACGACGATTGCATAATATTTCCTGACGCTTCCTCCTTGTGTGTTTCAGAGTTTCAAGATTGTGAATTGCTACTCCAGAATAATTTATTCACCAAATTGAGCTTTATTGATTCATTTAAATCATAATTTGCAAATAAATGTTTAAAAACAATTATATTTCAACAATTAAATATTTAAGTGAAGCTTCTATTCATTAAGATCATAAACAAATTTGTTTTTCCAGAGAGAATGGTTTTTCAGATCGGCGCCTCTTTATCTGAAGTTTTGGTGGTTCCTTCATCAGAATCATTCAACCTGTTTTACTATTAAACAAGAGTAAATCTTTAAAATGTTAAAGTACTAAGCCAAAACAACTTTTAAAACATTAAAAAAAAGTTTTTATATCCTTGAAAATACCATGAATGACTTACTTTACTTTCAAATGGCAAACCATGTGGATCTCAGTGGCTGTTGGGTTGACGCATAATACATATATTGGTTTTCGTCCAATATTTATGTTGCTTGATAGTATAAAATATGTATGGTTGTTGGTTACATTGTATTCCCTCTATCAAGCAATCAATCACCAATCAAACGCATATGTCTGTAAAATACTTCCAACTTTTGCATTCCCATTTTCCGCATCCAACAGCCTTGATCGTGTCATTTTTCTGCAGAATTATTCATTGAAAGTTTGAAAGTATCGTGGACACGATTATATGTATTTTTTGACGATAATTGAACTACCAAAAGCACTCACAAACTGTTCTTGGTGCTGTGCGGTATAGTCTATAGAGGCCGTATAGAGTTTGCCCATGGGATTTTCTTTAGTCGAGATGGCATGAATCACATTGACCTTGGGTTGCCCTTTTTGGCAAGTGGCAGCTTCAGTCTTTGCTGGACCGACCAAGGTGTTGTCCCATACCTGCATTCATTTATTTAATTAATTTGAAATATCAGTGGCATTAATAACTCATAAAATGTAAAAAGACGGCTAAAACATAATTGAAAGCTTATTTATTGAATCTTTTACACATGCATTAGCGAACCAAAAAACTTGTTGAGTTTTTCTCATTCAAAATTTTGACATTTGTCCGAAAGAACTTCACTATCTCATCTTGTTCCGTTTGGTTGAATCTTACTTCAGTACACTGGAAAAGGCTGCAAGCAGCGCAAGCAATCAGCAAACACAAACCCATCTTAGTGGCCATCTTGGTTTTTTTGGCTCTCTCTGCCACCTCACTTATATAGACGTAGACTTTCGCTTGCATAAACGATGGCAAAAGAATTTTCGATCCAAAATCCTTTTTTCAGTCGATTTGGAGTCGTGGCTTTTGTGTGAAAGTCAATTGAGAACTGCTTTGCATGTGAAATGAAAGATCATTATGCAACACTGGACAAAGTCAATAAATTTAACAATCACCACTTTCCAGGTTGGCCATTTCGCTTGCATATTCAAGATCATTCTAAACTTCACTTTAAAGCTTAAGCATCTTGAAGAGCTATTCAAGATCCGACAAAGTTTGTTGCGAGAGAGAATCAGGACGGAGTTGAAAGGAAGCACTGTCACGTGACCTTCTTTGCAAGGCATGCGTCGGTCGAGGCCTCAGAGTCGTCGCCTTTAACCTGCACTTTAATCACGAGACAAGGCATAGAGAAGTATTTTTGCATTGCATTTGAGCGTTTGAATCGATCTTTTTCTATTATTCGAAACGGTTGATTACTCAGTCTCGAAAGCCTGCATATGCGCGCACACACACACACACACACACACACACACACACACACACACACACACACACACACACACACACACACACACACACACACACACACACACACACACACACACACACACACACACACACACACACACACACACACACACACACACACACACACACACACACACACACACACACACACACACACACACACACACACACACACACACACACACACACACACACACACACACACACACACACACACACACACACACACACACACACACACACACACACAAATTGTTGAGAAGGATTTTCGCTTTGCACTTGAGCGTTTGAATCGATTTGTTTCGTTTTTTCGGAACGATCAATTACTCAGTCTCGGAAGCCTGCGTGAGCGCAAACAAGTTCAACGCGCAGAATGTTGCTGTGGTAGTGTCTTGAGGCTCGTTCGGGTCACGCCACGTTTAGAATACAGCAATGTCTTCAAACATCTGCGTCTGCTGCTTGAAAGGGAAGCCGCTGCAGCCTTCGATGCATTACAGGATTTCATTTATAGGCTTTCATTCAATCAACGAACCAGTCTTGACAACTCCCAGGGCGTCCCGAAAAACAACAGAAGTCAGGAAGGCTATTTCGAATATTGAAATGAAATAGCGAATATTCAAGAGCAAATGTTAATCTGAATTAATTTCAAGGGCATGAAAAAGAATAAATTATTTCGCATTGTCGATAATTCTTATTTATTATGGGCATTAATTATCGATTTCTTCAAAGCAGGTTCGAATCGGATTGGAGGAAATGGCTGAAAGTAAATGAGAAACACCTTCAAGGGTGCAGAATGATTGATTTTTCATGAGAAAACAAACACAAATTTTCGTTTATGCAAACGAAAGTCTACGTCTATATAAGTGAGGTGGCAGAGAGAGCGAAGAAAACAAGATGGCAACTAAAATGGGTTTGTGTTTGCTGATTGCCTGCGTTGCTTGCAGCCTCCTCCAGGGTACTGAAGCAAAATTCAACAAATGGCACAAAATTATGATAAAGGATATCCTTGGAGGATTTATCAAAGTAGCGGCGCCAAACTCAACAACTGAATTGGTTCGCTGATGCTTGTGTAAAAAAGTTCAATAAAGAATCTATCAATTTAGTGCTTGAATCGTCTTATTAACATTTTATGAGTTATTAATGTTAATGATATTTCAAGTTAATTGAATAAATGGATGCAGGTGTGGGACGACACCTTGGAGATTTCAGCACATATTGAAGTTCTCCCTTGCAATCAAGGGCGACCCAAGGAAAACGTCATTTATGTCATAGTGAGAACAAGAACAGATTACATGGATGCATTGAAATTACGCCTCCTCACCTATTTCATGAAGCATTTGAAACAGTTTGTGAGTGTTTTTGGCAGTTCAATTAATATGAGAAAATACAAATAATCGTGTCAACACCACTTTTAAACTACCAAGAAATAATTCCTCAGCGAGAAGACAAGATCAAAGCTGTTGGATGCTATAATAAGAAATGTTTTCACCAAAAACGTAAGTATATCACATCCATATTATAGATGCATTTCATTGATTGCTTGATAAAGGGAACACTATGTAACCAACAATCATTCATATTTTCTACTATCTTAATCAGTGGCGCAACCAGGGGGGGGGGCTGGGGGGGGGCTCAAGCCCCCCCCAGACCTTTTCGAAGGGTCTCACAATTTTTCGAAAATCGATTAGTTTTTTTGGTGGGGGGGGGGGGGGGAGGGTAATCAATTTTTCAATATGCCATAGGACAATGATAATTTCTCTGGATGGCCATCGGGTCTTTATCTCACAAAACATTTCATATATCAACACAGAACATAGAGATACCACCAAAATAACACTAACATGTCACAAATTCTGAGAAGAAATAGTGCACCACTAGACCTTAACTACACTTTTAAATCTTTACACTTTTCATATGTAAATTTTTTCAGCCATGACACAGTATATAAAGAATAACGCAGTTAGACAAAATAACTATCGAGCATTTAGAATTATCCAACCTTCATGGAAAGGATGCTGAAACTGTGCAAAGACAGCTCAAAATCACATCAACACATCAAGTTTACGTGTGGATCAGTCTGATCTTATTTCATGTATCAAACTGCAAGAACTCTTTTGAGCCACAAGCCTTCAGCCCAAGTTGCACTATATGCTCGATGTTGCTCTGACTTTGCCAGTTACTTCATAAGATGCAGAAAGAGCATTTTCTAAATTTCGGCTTATTAAAATTCATCTTAGGACGACTGTGTCTGCTCGTCGTTTGCCAAGCTTGTTTGAAAATATCTGCTACCAAAACCGCTACTTCACTTCTTCCAGTAAATGAAATGGTGAAAAGATTTTCACAATATGATCGAAAAATTATTTTGTAACTGAGAACACATCAAAATTTAGTTGAAACTGAATATTTTAACAAAAATTATAGACTGTTTAGGATCTCATATCAAACCTATCTTTTTACTTTTTACCTTAGTTTAAAAAATGATAACGTAACTCTAAGAATACTATGCAACTTAGTTTGTAGTTTTTCTTTTGTATCATTAATAAACTATCTAAATTCTTTATCAATTATAATTGGTAGTTTTTATTTAGGCCATTTACCGCCGCTAACCGAAAAAAAAGTTAACATGAATTTTACATCTAGACTTGCATTAAATGGTTATAATAACAACTCAAGCAAAATTGAAAACAATTATTTCATAAGTTTTAATGGGGCAAAATGTTGCGAAAACGCAGCGTGAGCGGAAAGTGTGACAGTGTGCAGTAAGAAATCATAAATAAATTGGTTCAAACCAAATTTATCAAAACAGAAATAAATTTCAATTGCAAATAGTTAGATAAAATTATGACTTCTAATTATTTTATTAGTTATAATAATAATAATAAATATTATTTTTATTACAACAAAGCAAATTATTTAACGTGAATTACAACAGCACTCAAACTGTCGTGCTGTTTCAAAGACGACATTGACGACGAATGTTATCTTTATTTTAATTTTATAATCAACCTATGAGATGTTAAAAATTATATTTTCTTCAATAAAAGCTTCAAGTGTGAAGCATTTGCGATTTTAAAAAAATTGTCTAAATATAAAAATTAACATTTATCTTCAAAATTCAACTTTTAATTATAATTTTATAAATTTCATAATACATTAACATTAAAATAATAATTTTATTATTTTCATAATAACTATTGTAATGAATGACTAGGCTTATTAAAAATCATATGAAATCATATTTCGTCAAAGTTGCGAAAACGCCCCATTGATTTTTAAAAGCATTGAAAACGTTTTACAAGTTATTTTGAAGATAAAAAAATTAATTCAAGTTTTAACTATCTTTTCACCTTGAAATTAAGACTAAATTTGTATAAAAATACTAAAATTGAAACATTATCTAAGCGAGGAAAGATTGTTTTGAGAAATTTTAAATGCGAACAGAAAATAAAAGATTATAAATAATAAAATGAAAAAAATTGAAATTAAATTCATGAAATTAAAATGTAAAATTTAGTTTACAAAATATGTGAAAAAAACTCGGTATTAAAACAGCAAGAAAACATACAAATTGATGCTGCAAAACGCAACAGTTGCGGTAAATAATTTTTTTTTCCATACTAAAGTTGAGCCCCCCCAGCATTTTTGGCTGGTTGCGCCCCTGATCTTAATTATTGGACAAGAACCAATATATGTATCAACCCAACAGAGCTCCACATGTCTTGCTATTTGAGAGAGGAGTAAGTCATTCAGAGTATTTTCAATTATATAAAAAACTCTTTTCAAATGTTTTTTATAGTTGTTTTGGCTTAGCACTATAACATTTTAAAGATTTATTCTTGTTTAATAGTAAAACAGTTTGAATGATTCTGATGAAGGAACGACCAAAACTTCAGATAAAGAGGCGCCGATCTGAAAAACCATTCTCTCCGGAAAAATAAATTTGTTTATGATGTTAATGAATAGAAGTTTCTCTTAAGTATTTAATGAATTAATAGAGCTCAATTTGGTGAATAAATTATTCTGAAGTAGCAATTCACAATCCTGAAACTCTGAAACACACAAGGAGGAAGCGTCAAGAAATATTATGCAATCGTCGTCATTACTGTCATCAGATTTCATCCGTACTATCATACTATAATATAGAAAGTTTGATAAATATTAATGTTGAAGTATAATAAATTAGTAAAATGATAATAATAGAATAACCGTATATGTGTATTTTATAAGAACAAATAAAATAAATTGAGATAGTAGTAATATTAAATTATGGGACACCATAATTCTATTTTATCTTATTAACAAGTATTCATATTGAAAAAACGTTGGGAGGGTCTCAAATGGGAAGGATGATAATTGTTGGAAGAGAGTATGAAAGAGTGAAGACATTTGAACCCTGAACCCCTCTTGAAATATCAAAAAAAACATGGAACAAAATATATATATAATAAACTTATATACGTGTGTATAAAAAATTAAAATAACATATAAAAAATGAAGAAGGCAAAGAAAAATGAAGGTAGAGGAGAAGTAAGGAAGAAAAAAGAATAAAGGAAGAAAATGAAAGAAAGGATAAGAAAAAGAAGAATGAATGAAGAAAGGAGAAGGAAGGTGTGAGAAAGAACCCCTGGAGCGTGGCTATTTGAGGTGGCCATTAGACACAGCATTTCACGCTCACGACACACTGACATGCTAACAATGACACAGTGCACACATAACTACTCCATGCACTCGATCCTATTCCATATTGAAAACCCTTCTCCACGGAACCTGAAACCTGGTGATGATTGAAACCTCGAAGGGCTATTTTCAATTATTTTAAATATTTTATTATAATCTATATGGTATTCTGACTTCAATTAATTTATTGTTTAAATAATACATCACTTTTTAAAGTTCCAAATAAAGTAAAATTAAATGACTTTAAACACCTTGCTACTCACTTAAAAGCGTCGTATGCTATTCTCACAGACACACAAATAAAAATGTTTTGGTAAAAAAATGAAAAAAATAGGTCTCCATTTATGAAAGTTGAGTCTAGATACAAAAAAAACGTATAAATTTAAAGAAATAAAAAACAAATCAAAGCATTCAATTCATAACATTATATTATGTTTAGTTTCTAATACTAAAAACTTAGATTATTTTATTTCATCAATGAAGAAATCTGTTTGTTTAAATAAACTGTTTAAACATTATTATAAACATGACTTATTTAGTAATAAAGAATATTTAAAACCCGTTGTGCTGCCATGGCAACATAAAACTTGAATATTTGAAGCTTAACTTTTTACAACTACATCAGTATTTGAGAACAAAGAGTAGAGCAAGGAAAAGTGCTTTAATAAGTTTGTTAAAGCAATGGCAGACGAAAAAGAATCAGAAGACGCTCGAATAGAATTTATTCAAGAATTTGTCACACTAACTCTGCGTTGCAAGCCTGAAAAATGGATACGCATGATTTCGGTTGAAGAAAATAAGCAGATACTTAATAAGTTTCTAGAAGACCCACAAACAATGACACTTCTCATTGTTTTGAACTATTCCACTGGAAATGTGAGCATTTCTCTGGAATGGCCAACTCAAATTGCCGGCAGCAGAAGTTTTTATTTTGTTAAAAGAAAGGCAGAAGCTCTGAGGAGATATGGAGCGATTGGCAGTGATCTTCTTTATGGTGACTTGAGAATATCCTTTGTCGGCGAGGTGATTTCATTTAGAATACTAATAGAAAATAAAAAAATAATTTCAAACTATGAAATTATTTGATTTACTTTTTGAAAAACTTGTCATACATTTGAGAATATCTCGAGGTGGATTTTAATTTCAAGAGGGGTTCATAGTTCAAATGTCTTCACTCCTTCATACTCTCTTCCAACTATTATCATCCTTCCCATTTGAGACCTTTCCAACGTTTTTTCAATATGAATACTTTTTTAATAAGATGAAATAGAATTATGATGTCCCATAATTTAGTATTACTACTATCTCAATTTATTTTATTTGTTCTTATAAAATACACATATACGGTTATTCTATTATTATCATTCTACTAATGTATCATACTTCAACATTAATATTTATCAAACTTTCTATATTATAGTATGATAGTACGGATGAAATCTGATGACAGTAATGACGACGATTGCATAATATTTTTTGACGCTTCCTCCTTGTGTGTTTCAGAGTTTCAGGATTGTGAATTGCTACTCCAGAATAATTTATTCACCAAATTGAGCTTTATTGATTCATTTAAATCATAATTTGCAAATAAATGTTTAAAAACAATTATATTTCAACAATTAAATATTTAAGTGAAGCTTCTATTCATTAAGATCATAAACAAATTTGTTTTTCCGGAGAGAATGGTTTTTCAGATCGGCGCCTCTTTATCTGAAGTTTTGGTGGTTCCTTCATCAGAATTATTCAAACTGTTTTACTATTAAACAAGAATAAATCTTTAAAATGTTATAGTGCTAAGCCAAAACAACTTTAAAAACATTTTAAAAGAGTTATTATATCCTTGAAAATACCATGAATGACTTACTGCACTTTCAAATGGCAAACCATGTGGATCTCAGTGGCTGTTGGGTTGACGCATAATACATATATTGGTTTTCGCCCAATATTTATGTTGCTTGATAGTATAAAATATGTATGGTTGTTGGTTACATTGTATTCCCTCTATCAAGCAATCAATCACCAATCAAACGCATATGTCTGTAAAATACTTCCAACTTTTGCATTCCCATTTTCCGCATCCAACAGCCTTGATCGTGTCATTTTTCTGCAGAATTATTCATTGAAAGTTTGAAAGTATCGTGGACACGATTATATGTATTTTTTGACAATAATTGAACTACCAAAAGCACTCACAAACTGTTCTTGGTGCCGTGCGGTATAGTCTATAGAGGCCGTATAGAGTTTGCCCATGGGATTTTCTTTAGTCGAGATGGCATGAATGACATTGACCTTGGGTTGCCCTTTTTGGCAAGTGGCAGCTTCAGTCTTTGCTGGACCGACCAAGGTGTTGTCCCATACCTGCATTCATTTATTTAATTAATTTGAAATATCAGTGGCATTAATAACTCATAAAATGTAAAAAGACGGCTAAAACATAATTGAAAGCTTATTTATTGAATCTTTTACACATGCATTAGCGAACCAAAAAACTTGTTGAGTTTTTCTCATTCAAAATTTTGACATTTGTCCGAAAGAACTTCACTATCTCATCTTGTTCCGTTTGGTTGAATCTTACTTCAGTACACTGGAAAAGGCTGCAAGCAGCGCAAGCAATCAGCAAACACAAACCCATCTTAGTGGCCATCTTGGTTTTTTTGGCTCTCTCTGCCACCTCACTTATATAGACGTAGACTTTCGCTTGCATAAACGATGGCAAAAGAATTTTCGATCCAAAATCCTTTTTTCAGTCGATTTGGAGTCGTGGCTTTTGTGTGAAAGTCAATTGAGAACTGCTTTGCATGTGAAATGAAAGATCATTATGCAACACTGAACAAAGTCAATAAATTTAACAATCACCACTTTCCAGGTTGGCCATTTCGCTTGCATATTCAAGATCATTCTAAACTTCACTTTAAAGCTTAAGCATCTTGAAGAGCTATTCAAGATCCGACAAAGTTTGTTGCGAGACAGAATCAGGACGGAGTTGAAAGGAAGCACTGTCACGTGACCTTCTTTGCAAGGCATGCGTCGGTCGAGGCCTCAGAGTCGTCGCCTTTAACCTGCACTTTAATCACGAGACAAGGCATAGAGAAGTATTTTTGCATTGCATTTGAGCGTTTGAATCGATCTTTTTCTATTATTCGAAACGGTTGATTACTCAGTCTCGAAAGCCTGCATATGCGCGCACACACACACACACACACACACACACACACACACACACACACACACACACACACACACACACACACACACACACACACACACACACACACACACACACACACACACACACACACACACACACACACACACACACACACACACACACACACACACACACACACACACACACACACACACACACACACACACACACACACACACACACACACACACACACACACACACACACACACACACACACACACACACACACACACACACACACACACAAATTGTTGAGAAGGATTTTCGCTTTGCACTTGAGCGTTTGAATCGATTTGTTTCGTTTATTCGGAACGATCAATTACTCAGTCTCGGAAGCCTGCGTGAGCGCAAACAAGTTCAACGCGCAGAATGTTGCTGTGGTAGTGTCTTGAGGCTCGTTCGGGTCACGCCACGTTTAGAATACAGCAATGTCTTCAAACATCTGCGTCTGCTGCTTGAAAGGGAAGCCGCTGCAGCCTTCGATGCATTACAGGATTTCATTTATAGGCTTTATTCAATCAACGAACCAGTCTTAACAACTCCCAGGGCGTCCCGAAAAACAACAGAAGTCAGGAAGGCTTTTTCGAATATTGAAATGAAATAGCGAATATTCAAGAGTAAATGTTAATCTGAATTAATTTCAAGGCCATGAAAAAGAATAAATTATTTCGCATTGTCGATAATTCTTATTTATTATGGGCATTAATTATCGATTTCTTCAAAGCAGGTTCGAATCGGATTAGGGGAAATGGCTGAAAGTAAATGAGAAACACCTTCAAGGGTGCAGAATGATTGATTTTTCATGAGAAAACAAACACAAATTTTCGTTTATGCAAACGAAAGTCTACGTCTATATAAGTGAGGTGGCAGAGAGAGCGAAGAAAACAAGATGGCCACTAAGACTAGTTTGTGTTTGTGTTTGCTGATTGCTTGCGTGGTTTGCGGCGCCCGGTATGTTGAACGGAGCTTCAGAATTGATGATCAGCAAATGACTGTGAATATACTTGGAGACATCATCAGCAATCGCTGGCCAAAATATAACTTCACTTTGGTTAGTTTTAACTTTTATAAAATTTATTAATAAATATTTTGGTTTTATTTATGTATTACAGTTTCATAAAATTTTATATTAAAAACGGTGAATGGGTGGCCGAGTGGTTTACAGTTTACAAGTTTAAGCCATATGTCGTGGGTTCGATTCCCCACAACCTATTAGCCCACCATTTTCAGAGACGAGATGGAAGCCGCCAAGAGCAATTCAAACTCTAGCCATCAGTCATTAGAAAAAATCATAATTTCTGACATACGGCGCGGCCGGTTATGGGAAGCGTTTGCTTTATATTCCAACATTAATCGACTTTAACGTTACAAATGCAGAAATGGAACAGTTTTTTGGCAACTAAAGCGAAGAATACAGCTAATACTTGCAAGGAAGTGTCGGAGTTGAATAATATGATTTTCATATCTCTACAAACAGGCTCTACTTTAGAGACGCTGTTGACAAAAATGTTCAAACCTTTGAAAACCACCTCAACTGACTTAATAAGTAATTAATTTATTTCAATTAATACTATTTCAATGTAAATCTGGAAAATTATATTTTAATTTAATTAAACTCTCTAAAGCATATACACTAAAACAGAGTATATCAAGGCAATTGGATGCGCTTCAACGCAATGTCAAACCTATACGGATTTTGATAAGAGTACATTGAAAAATATGGATTACGTTGTATGCCATTGGGTTGCCAGAGATGTCATTATTATTATTATTTTTATTATTAAACAACTAGCAATTAAAGTTTTTTTAAAGTTCTGTCTAGTATAAAATTTCTAGAGATCCTATTTATTATATGATAGTAAAAATTTATGAATATTTTGAATAAATAACTTTCAAAAATTCAGGATCCTATTCCACGTTGAAAACCCTTGTCCACGGAACCTGAAACCTGCTGATGATTGAAACCTCGAAGGGCTATTTTCAATTATTTTAATTATTTTATTATAATCTATATGATATTCTGACTTCAATTAATTTATCCTTTAAATAATTCATCATTTTTAAAAGTTCCAAATAAAGTAAAATTAAATGACTTTAAGCACATAAAAAAATGTGTCCATAAACACGAAGAATATATCGTAATTTTAAACAGTTGTCGCTAAAGCAGGTGCCAAGGATCGTAGGTATACAACTTGAATACAAATTATGTCAAATTAAAATCGCCGTGCCAGAGTATGATGAACTTTTATATATATAAAAAAAGATTTCATCAGTTATATTGATAAAGATCACCCACAAGTACATTTTGTATTTTAAAATAATTCATTTGGAAAGACATGATATGAAACAACAAGAATTACTACTCACAGTGCAAATCCCCCTTAAAGGCGTCGTTCTGTTATTTTCACAGACACACAAATAAAATGTTTAGCTTAAAAATAAAAAAATTATGTATCTATTTATAAAAGTTCAATCTAGATACAAAAAACATTTAAAAAAAGAAAAAAACAAATCAAAGCATTCAATTAATAATATTATATTATATTTAGTCGTAATACTAAAAACTTAGATTATTTTTATTCATCAATGAGAAAATCCCTTTGTTTAAATAAACATGAATTATTTAATAATAAATAATATTTAAAAACCGTTGTGCTGCCATGGCAACATTAAACTTGAATATTTGAAGCTTAACTTTTTACAACTACATCAGTATTTGAGAACAAAGAGTAGAGCAAGGAAAAGTGCTTTAATAAGTTTGTTAAAGCAATGGCAGACGAAAAAGAATCAGAAGACGCTCGAATAGAATTTATTCAAGAGTTTGTCACACTAACTCTGCGTTGTAAGCCTGAAAAATGGATACGCATGATTTCGGTTGAAGAAAATAAGCAGATACTTAATAAGTTTCTAGAAGACCCACAAACAATGACACTTCTCATTGTTTTGAACTATTCCACTGGAAATCTGAGCATTTCTCTGGAATGGCCAACTCAAATTGCCGGCAGCAGAAGTTTTTATTTTGTTAAAAGAAAGGCAGAAGCCCTAAGGAGATACGGAGCGATTGGCAGTGATCTTCTTTATGGCGACTTGACGGCTTCTCCCATGGATCAGCTTTACTCTTTTGTCGACGAAGTGACTTTCATTTAGAATACTGATAGATAATAGAATAAAATGTTAAACTATGAAATTATTCGATTAACTTTTTTTTTAAACTAGTCATACATTTGAGAATATCTCAAGCTGGGTTTTAATTTTAACTATAAAAAAAAGATAGAAATAAAATAGTTCATAGTGTTCATAGAAATAAATATTTGTAACATTTTGAATGGCGTAATTTCTAGGTGCTTTTTCCTTTGATGTCTCACAAGTCAAGCTGGCCTCTGGTCGTCGTCAAAGACATCAATAGGTTTGAAAAAGCTTTTAAAGTAGTATTTAATAAATCAATTTTGAGAAAAAAAACTGCCCTTTCTCCTTCTATCAATCTACTACTCATCCATCCACTCACCATCCTTATTCGTACTCACCCACTCATCTAAACACCTTCCTATCCACAAACCGACTCACCTATCTACCCACCCACTCATCCTCCAGACAAATGAGTTCGATGAAGAACAAAGTGTACGTGATCACAGGTCAGATCAAGGGAAAAACCCTTTTGCCGATGCCTGTCGGCTCTGACAAACTCAACGACGCTCAGCTGCAGTACACCAACAAGTTTGTGTCCACCCTGCCTCTTCCTCTGCTCATAAACTGAGAACTTCTATCTTCAATACCACAACCAAATTTGCCACAATCACTTTCCTCACAAACACCTCCACTACAACCATCTCCACCAATGAAACACAACTTCCACCACAACTACTTCCACCCTAACTACCAACCACCACGACCGGACAGAAGCCTCATCCACTCGATCGAAACGATCCTCATCGAGTGGTCTCACCAAATCCACGACGAACTCAAGAAGAACTCTGCCCAACCCCTCCTCGACGGTCTCTTCCCGCTGCCCTACGTTGAGGTTTCCCAATTTTGAAAGAATGACTTATCCTATTTAAAATACTTTAGTATGCACTTTTTAAATTATTTATTATTATTAAAAAAACATTATTTTCGATATTATTATTAATCAAATTGATTAAATATAATTATTATCATTTACCAAAATCAAATCTTTCCCTCAATTAATACATACGCCACTCGAGGCCCTCTCAAACACACACACGCAGGTCGACTTCTGGGCGATCAAGAGCGTCAACCTGGAGTGCATCTACGACCAGCTGAAGAGTCCCAAGATGCAGTTGTTCGCCGACTGCCTGGAGAAAGCGAAGAGTTCCTACTTTGCCACCTTCAAGGAGGTCTTCCAGGATGTTGTTGCAGGTGTTTGTGGAGGGGGGGGGGGTAGGGGTGGGAGGGGTGTGGGTTCGTGGGTATTAGTGGGGAAAGAGTGTAGAATTAGCAACGGCATGAAAGTAAGAAAAAGGCTTATGTAGAACGTTATTTTAAAAATTTTATTACCACTTTTTAGCCATCACACCACACCACCACCATACTACTACACCAAACCACACCAAACCACACCAAACTTCATCAAACCAGCGATGGTGGAGGCGAGAGAGATCCACATGCATCTGAAGCCGCTTGAGAACATCCTGAAGGAGATGGAGGCGAAGGGCTTCGACGAGATCCGCCCCTCTTACCACAGCCTCCTACACTGCCTTTGTCTCATCTGGTCCAACTCCAGGTGGCCAAGAAGAAGAGGAATAGGGAGAAGGGGAGCGTTGGGGAGAGGTTGGGGAATTGATTAGGGATTGGAAAGGTGAGGAGGAGGAAGGAGGGTGGGAGTTGAGGGATTAGTTATGGGAGTGGATAGGCCTTATTGTGTGTGTGAGTTGCAGATGAGATGTATTCTCCACCCCCTTCTTTCAACACCATCTTCCTACATCACCACTATTGTAGATACTACAACAAGAGCGAGAGACTGATTGTCTTGATGCAAGAGATCTGTAACTACTTCATCCTCATGGTACTTTCAATAAATAAGAATTTTAATAAATACAAAATTATTATAATAATAAAATTTTTATTAACAAAAAAACCAGAAAAATAATAATATAACTACCAATGGTAGTATCAATTAAAGTTTAAAAAATTGTAATAAAATCATTTCGCCTTCACAGTGCAAGAATTATTTGGACGCAAGTAACATTTTCAAAGGAGAAGTTGATGAAACATTGGTTAAGGTTACTGCACACAAACACACGCACGCACACACAAACACACACACAAACACATACATGCACACACCCACAGGTACAAACAGCGACACACAACCTGCACTACTTTAAAGACGTCTTCAGGCACTTCCAAAAGGAGGTCAAGAACTATGCCAAACCAGGTCAAACGCTTTCTGGTTGGGACTTTTCAGCTCAGTTGGTCTTTCACGAGTTTGAGAAATTCATCGAGAGGGTCGAGCTGCTGAAGGTGGTTCTAGGGGGTCCGGGTGGTTTTGGGGAAGATTGAATGGGTTTAAGTCATGGTGGAGACGGGAGGGGGGATTTCAGATCTTTTGAGAATATTAAGATCTAAACGCATTTTTGATTTTTTAATGAATTTAGTTTTTTTTCGAGAGACCTCGAAAAGTCTTACTGTAGGAAAGAATAGACCATTACTGGAACCAGTTTCATCACTGCAACACCACAAACAGAACGTCTTCGAAAATGTGATCGAGCTTCTGAAACTCGAGAAAATCGACTTCAGTGGTCTGAAGGGGAAGATTCTAAACGCCGAAACGACTGCCCTCTTCAAAGAGACCAATGAGTTGTTCAAGGTCTTTCAGGACACCCAGTATGACTCTCTCGACCTTGCCGATGATGTGGGTGGTGGTGTGGTTGAAGACAGGGTTGGATTGGTGTAGAGACCGACCGAAATTCGGTTTGGTTTCGGTTTCGGCGCCGAAATTGCCAATTTTCTTAGTTTCGGCAGTTTTTCGGTTTCGGCCGAATCTAATTTTACAATTTCGGCAGTTTTTTGGGTTCGGCCAAAAATAATTTTGTAATTTCGGCTCAATTTCGGTTTCGGCCGAAATGGATCTCATATTTACCGAAAAACCTAAATTTTTATTTATTTATGTAGTTTATCTGATATATCTGTATTCTCAATCGAACTATTAAGTTCGGATTCGATTCTCTATTAAATATCTATTAGTTATCGTGGTTGATTGATTTATGGGTGTCATCAGACTAATTGTTCGAATAACATATACAAGCATCTGGAACAACAATCATTTATTTGAAATTTAAGTAATTGGCATACGTTCAATGATGATATTTAACAAAACTTTTTTTAAGCAAATTCTATTTCTTAAAACATTTGTTTGAAAAAATGTTATTGTCAAAAGTAAGTATCTGTATATCCTCAATCGAACTTGAATTATTAAGTTTGGGTTCGATTCTCATCTCTATTAGATATCTATTAGATGTGATGGGAAAGTTAAATGCATCTTTGGCAATGATCCAGAGGGTCGATTTATTAGAGGTACACACACACACACACACACACAAAAACACACACACACACACACACACACACACACACACACACACACACACACACACACACACACACACACACACACACACACACACACACACACACACACACACACACACACACACACACACACACACACACACACACACACACACACACACACACACACACACACACACACACACACACACACACACACACACACACACACACACAGACACACACACACACACACACACACACACACACACACACACACACACACACATACACACACACACACACACACACACACACACACACACACACACACACACACACACACACACACACACACACACACACACACACACACACACAACACACACACACACACACACACACACACACACACACACACACACACACACACACACACACACACACACACACACACACACACACACACACACACACACACACACACACACACACACACACACACACACACACACACACACACACACACACACACACACACACACACACACACACACACACACACACACACACACTCAAACACACAAATACACACACACACACATTATTCTAATAAGATATACAAGCATGTGGAATTCTAGATATCCATGCTTTGAAAAACACTATATATAAGTCGAAAGAACGAGAAGATTTGGCTTCGATGAATTAATTCAAAAATAAATTGTGAGAATGTCGTTGAATCCTATTTGGAAGTTTTTTACAAAATTTCAGTCTGACCAAAGCAAAGCTTGTCAACAACAATAAAATTTATTATTTGGCTTAAAATATACGCTTGTTTGGATTTACTTATTAAACTGGTATTGTCATCGTTAAATACTATTTTTTCATTTTTAATAAAAGTTGGAAAAAATTTCGGTTTCGGCCGAAAATATAATTACAATTTCGGTTTAATTTCGGTTTCGGCCGAAAATTGATATTCAATTTCGGCTCAATTTCGGTTTCGGCCGAAAATGGGATTTTAATTTCGGCCTAATTTCGGTTTCGGCCGAAATAAAAATATCTGTTTCAGTCGGTCTCTAGTTTGGTTCTTCTGTGGGATAAATGATAAAGTGGGATCTTCATGGTATTACTACCCCCTCCTAAAACCCATCTAGTCATTCACGAAAGACTACCAGAACTTCCAAAAAGCCATCGTCGACCTTGACCAACGCTTGGCGACCATCGTCTGCCAGGCCTTCGAAGACTGCGGCAGTTTGGATTCTTGCTTCAAACTCTGTTTTATATTCGGGTCGCTCCTGAATCGGCCGCTCGTGCACGCAGAGTTCGACTCGAACTACCCACTCATGCTGCAAATGATGGAAAAGGTTTGGCTGGGTGGTCAAGTTGAGGGGAGGCAAGTGCGGGAAGTGTGGCTAGGATGATGGAGGGGGGAAAATGATTGATGGAGAGGGGATTAAGAGTTATAAAAAAAACTATTAGTAAAATGTGACAAAATTACACACATCACCTCCCAACTCAACACTACAACAACAACTCTACAACACCACACAAAAAAGCAAATACCCAGCAACAACCAACCCAAAACCGAAACCTAAGACAAATACAACCGCCATAACTACAACAGGAGCTCTACAACGCAAAGACGCTATTTGAGGCGCAGATGAAAAGAGGCCGTTCGAAGAGTGGCTACCAACTGCACCGCATGAAGCCGCCAGTGGCAGGGTAGGTTGGCTGCTGAGGTTGTGTGTTGTTGTTGTGGTTGTATTTTGTTGTTGTGAGATTGTCTGTTGCATGTTTTTGTAAGTGGTTGTGTTTTGTTATGAGGTCGTTGTGGATTTCTAAGTTATAAGTAGTTAACCGTGGACATGACTACAACACAACTATTCAACTTCCAACTGCCAAACGCTACTAACCACGCCACCACAGCTTCATGGAGTGGTGCACTGAGTTGAAGATCAGACTAGAGCGTCTCATCGTGCAGTTCAAGGGCATCAACCATCCGTCAGTTGCAAACGTCTTTTTATTTTAAAGTTTTTTAATTGTTATTTAATTTTTTTCTGTCACATCACACTAACCACTATAAACCACACCACACTACCTAACCACTCTAAACCACGTTCCTGTACAGATGCATGAACACAACCGATGCTGACAGAACATACAAACATTACGACACAATGTTGCAACTGCTAGACAGGTTAGAAGCCCTTGCTGCCACCACCACGCCTCAACCCTCACTTAATTAAACACTCTCTCTTTTAATTAACTGAAACTATTTGGCGCTCTACAATTATATTGAAAAATCCACAACTCATTAAATAAAATTAAATACAACTTAAATGAAAAAATAGCATAACATCTTTCACCCTCACCCCCTCTTTTTCTCCCTTTCTCTCCACCTCCAGAGAGAAGACGAAGATGTATGACGAGTGGGCGGACATGGTCGACGACGTGGTGGCCACTTCAATCCTGAACCCTCTCATCGTGCGAGACCCCATCAGCCTCCTCCTCAAGCCCAACTTCAGCCCCAAGGTTGCCATGCTTGCTTGCTTGCCAGTCTGTTTTATTGAAAGGAAATGAGTTTTTAAATAATGGCTAAATATTATTCAGTCCCTAGGTTCGCTACTGTATTGTTATATATATAATTAGAGATTTTGTATTCATATTTTCATCAAAGTTACGACAATGACAAATACTACGATCACCGTTACCACCATCATAGCACGACCTAAAACTACCACCAACACAAACATCACAGCCAAAAACCTTAACCACACACAGCTAGTGACAGTGCTCAGAGAGATGAAGTATCTGACACAAATGGGTGTGGAGGACCTGCCAGAGCTGGCAGACGATCTCTTCTTCCAGAGGTTCGAGCTCAGAACACACCTCTACAACATCGACCTCATCTGCACGTGGTACAACGAGGTTAGTGCCATTCTGTACAAACGTTAATTAATCATACTTATAATAACAATAGTAATAAAATATTAAAATAAAAATAGGAATAAAATATTAAAATAACAATAATTGAAATAATAATAGCTAGAGTAATAATAATAATAATCGTTGCCCACACGCGGTTCCCTCCCCTCGCACAGTTGCGTCTGACGATCATCGAGATCGAGTACCCCATCTTGTTCGGTGAACTGAGCGACCTTGACGAGGCCCTCGTCCAGGCTGAAGTCACCTACAACTGGGATAGTCCTGGTGCGTGGGTGGGTGGGTGTTGTGTAGTGGTAAGTGGTAGGTGGGTGTCATGTGGTTTGGTGGATGTGGGCTCAGAGGGCTGGTAAGTGAGTGGATTAGTGGTTAGGAAGAGGCGTGGTTTATCTATTTTTGTCGTAGTACAATTAAGAAAGGGGATGGGAGAAGAGATTAGTAACTAACTAGCTCAAAGTCACTCCTCTCACGCCCACTGTTTGCACTCCACCCCTCCAAATCCACCCACCAACCACCAACCACCACGAACAGAGGTCGAGAAGTGCAGTTTATCTCTCAAGACAACGGTCTTTGACTTGTGCACCCGATTGCAGAATGCCAAGAAGAATGTCGACCAGGTCAAGAAGATCATGGCCACATGGGCTAAGGTGGGTAGGCGGAGTAATGGGTGGGTGGCTGAATTGGTGGTTTTTGTGGGTTTGTGGATGAGTAGTGGTGCTGAATGGGTGGTTAGGGGGTTATTTCAAGTTAGTAGGGAATATTATATGGAATAGGGGAGATGGGCAAATAAGTAGTGATATGAGAATGGGTCGATGAAACAAAGAATGTATGAATCACTGCTTATCCAATCAGATTATTAAAAAAACCATTAAGCAATTATCGAGCAACCGTCAATCAACGCACCCACAGACTCCCCTGTTCGACAGGTCGGAGGAGAAGGGATCGAGTCTCTTGTCCTTCAAGGACGCCGAAGAGAAGGCCAGGAAGAGGTGACACTTGCAATTGCTTCTTCCCATGTCTGAAACATCTTTGTGCTTTTAGTTTTTTGTGTACTTCTTTTTCCGTAAACTTTTTATTTATTTCTTTAAAATTTCTCGCAACAGATATGCCGACATTAAGGCTGGAGGTGCTAAGATTCACCAGATCGTCGAGGTGTTGTGGTGTCTAGGGATGTCATCATGATCATTACCACCATCATTAACTCCACCATCATCATTACCATCATCAATTCCACCATCATCATCGTCACCACCACAGAACAGTAGGAAACTCTTCAAGGCTTCAGAGGAGAACGCCTTGTGGATGTCTTACGTGGATTACATTGATGAACTGGTCGCCGAGGGGTCTGTCTATCCGCCAAAATATTCATTCTCTTCTTGCATTTCATTTTGGAATTTAGGCTTTAGTTTACGCGGCATTTAAGTAAAATGGTAATACTTAAAAGGATTTTATATTACATACATATTTGAGGAATCTTACTAACCTACTAATGAATTGTCTCTCCATAGTCTATATTCACAATGCCTTCCAATATTATCTCCATTTATTAATTCTCATAGATTTATCAACAGTCATTAGTTTATTTACAAATATATACACCTCATAAACATAAGTGTATTTTTGTATATAAGTTTATGTTTGCACGCATAAAGTACGCATCCTACCAAGTTACTATCACGTAAGCTGTATCTGTATTCCCAACTGAGTGGTCTCAAAACTCACTCGGGTTTACGCCGCGTTTGTAATATTCATCATTGTATTACATCATTATATTATAATCAATTGTATACGTAAATGTAAAAGAAATAAAGTCTAACCATTGTTTGTATTGTAATCAATAGTATACATAAATGCAGAACACTAAACTCCAATCGAATGTTTCTATTGCCTTTGCAGCTTCTTCAACATGATTCAGTGCAGTCTGAAGTTCTTGGTGGAGAACACCACCATGGACGTCAACAGCGAGCCCCTCTTCGAAACCGTCCTTGAACTTGTGGTCGGTGGAAATTACTGTTGTTGTTGCTCTTGTTTCTATTGATGTTGATTTTGTTGATGTTGATTTTGTTGATGTTGATTTTGTTGATGTTGATTTTGTTGATGTTGATTTTGTTGATGTTGATTTTGTTGATGTTGATTTTGTTGATGTTGATTTTGTTGATGTTGATTTTGTTGATGTTGATTTTGTTGATGTTGATTTTGTTGATGTTGATTTTGTTGATGTTGATTTTGTTGATGTTGATTTTGTTGATGTTGATTTTGTTGATGTTGATTTTGTTGATGTTGATTTTGTTGATGTTGATTTTGTTGATGTTGATTTTGTTGATGTTGATTTTGTCAATGTTGATTTTGTTGATGTTGATTTTGTTGATGTTGTTTTATTTAGGAAAAATCTCTCTCATTCTTTCAAAACTCAACTACCACAGCCACACCACAACTACCACTTCTCCAACCACAGCCACTTTTACTTCTAAACACAGCACCACCACCACTTCAACCCACCACAGCCACCAGTACAACCACCACATCTTTTCGCCACAGCCACCAGACCTGATCTTCCGACCAGCGATGCACTTCGGCATAGCAGACGGCTTTTACGACATGATCGACGGCCTCGCAGGTGACATCTACCGACAAGCCGCCAAGATTAAACGCGTCGCCAAACACAACAAACAGAAGAACTACCAGGTCTGGGAAAGAAAATAAAAAATAAAAGATGCTGACGATGCCCGGTCAGAAAGACGTACTTTGTATTGATGGCTCATAAATCAAAGTCAACAACGATGCTTGGAATGAAACAAAAGCAGCAAAAATATTCAGCAAGCGTTTCTAATAAAAAAAAAATGTTATCTTGACTAACGTACCACCTCCAACATCACCATCACCATCATCATCATCATCATCATCACCACCACCATCATCATCACCACCATCATCCTCAACACCAGCCAGAGATGGAAGACCTCAAGGAGCTGACAGACATGCGTACTCAACTAATGTCGCACGTGACCAACATCATGACCAAGTCCCTCCTTTACCTAGAATCATTTGAGCCTTATCATGGTGCGTGTGTGGTTGTACGTTTGTATGTGTAGTGTGTTTTGTTGTCAATTTGGCGTATATGTGTGGCAATACTACACAACTTCATCATAATCAATCATCTACTACAACCTCATCAAACGTGCCACAGCTACACCACTAAAACCACAAAAAACCTCGCTACAACAACACCACTATAACCAAAATGTGCCATAACCACACCACCACGACACCACTACCACTACAACCACGACACATCTACCACTTCATCCACTACCACGACAACACCATTACCACTTCATCCACTACCATTACAACCACTACGATTTCATCCACTACCACTACTACCACTACCACTACCACTACCACCACCACCATGACGACAACAAAACAGGCATCTGGGTGGACAGCAGGCATGAGTTCATGCACCAGTTCCTGTTGTTCGGCAGGGCGTTGTCGGCGAACGAAGTGGACGTCCTTGGGGAGGAAAACATCCCGCTGAAACAACCTTCGCTCAAGAAGTTCAAATATCAGGTGTGCTGGTTGGTTTGTTAGTGGGTGGGCTGGTTGGTTTGTGGGTGGGCTGGTTGGTTGGTGGGTGGGCTGGTTGGTTGGTTTGTGAGTGGGCTGGTTGGTGGGTGGGTGGGCTGGTTGGTGGGTGGGTGGGCTGGTTGGTTTGGGGGTGGGTTAGGATGTAATGTAGATGTGGGCTGGTGGGTTAGTGGGTGAGATGTGGAGAGGGATGAGGATATAAAATGTTAAATGAAATGTAGAAGTGAGATAGGGAATGGTATGACGATGTAAGCCTTGGGAATGTAAAACCCCACAACAACCACATCTTCCACCACCCTCACACCCAAACCAAACCACGCCGACAACCACACCAAAACCACCACAACCACAACAACAACAACAACAAAAGATCGAGACATACGAGAATCTCTACAGCGAGTTGGAAGAGATGCAGACGATAGTGGTGATCGAGGGCTGGTTTCGGGTGGATGCACGTCCATTCATGATTGGAATCCTCAAAGAGGTCAAGTTGTGGATCAACACGCTCAGGCATCATCTGGTCGATCATGTCATTAATAGGTGCCTTCTGGGGTGGAAGCGTGTGTGGGTGGTTGCGTGGGAGGTGGTGGAATAGGCGTGTGTGGGTGGTTGCGTGGGAGGTGGTGGAATAGGCGTGTGTGGGGAAGAAGGTTGATGATGGTGGTGGCGTGCCAGTACACTACAACCAACTACCACTTCAAACCTAAATCTTTCCACTCCACAATTACAAAACCACCTTACCACGCCACACCAAACCACACACTAAAACTAAGCACATAACACCACATAAGCAATAACATTCAATCCGCACCAGCCTCAACGACCTGCAAGCCTTCATCATCCAAGTGAACCAGGGCATAGCTGTGCAGTTGAAGGAGGGACAAACCGAAGAGCTGGTTCACGTTATGAACTTCCTCGCCAAGATCAAGGTCATTTTATAATAATATTAATAAGGTTAATAATAATAACTTTACAAAAAAGAAATATAAATAAACCTTAATAATAACAATGAATATGGATAACACATTAATTTATAGCATTTCTAAGGAATGAAATATTTTTTCCCCCTTTTTTGCATCTTTCTCAATCAGCATATTTTTATCATTTCGAACCTTTTACAAACCCCACCATTGCCACCCTCCTATTGCTACCACAACTACGGCGACAGGAGCGCACGCAAAAGACAGACAGGATGTTTGAGCCCCTGAAGATCATCATCGAGTTGTTGAAGACTTACCAGGAAGAGCTGCCAGAGGAGGTGTACGGACAACTGCAGGTGGGTGGGTGGGTGTATGGTTGGTTGTATGGTTGGTTTTTTGGGGGGGGGGAGCGTGGACTGATGAAGAAAAAAATATGTTACGTCGAAAAGAATGGTTTAATGAGAGAATGGTGGTTGAGTATGTTGATGTAGTTGTTTGTCTATCATCATTGCCTCTACCACAACTACCCTCACAAACACCATCCATCACCAACCGCAGGAATTGCCGGAAAAGTGGAGTTTACTGAAGAAAAAGTCGGTGGTGATAAAGCAGCAAATAGCTCCATTCATCTCTTACGAGGTCAGTAGAAAAAATAGCAATAAATAAATAAAATTCTCACCAGATATATTAATAATTTATATCTTTTTTTTCATCGCCACCATTATCATCCTCCCCTCCACACAAGGTCGCCTTGTTGAAAAAGAAGGTAGGCAATCTGGAGGCGAAGCAGGGCGAGGTGAGGGAAGAGTTCAAGGCTTCGAAGGCCTTCAACTACGACTTCCCTACGCCCTACCAGCAGATCGATGAGGTGTGGTGATGGTGTGGGAAGGGGGTTGCTTTCACTCAAACTTACTCTCCATCCATCCCTCCATCTATTCATGCATTTAACCATGCATTCATCCACACATGCACCCAGCCACTCATCCATGCATCCATCTCAACCACCCATCCATCCAATCCTACCCACCATCACACCACAAACACTCCCCAAAACTACCCTCCCGCCACAGATGTCGGTGATGCTACAGAGCATGGACAACGAGCTGAGCGAGGTGGCGCTGAAGGGCAGCCTCTTCGAGGTGGTCATTCCCGAGTTCAAGCAGACGAAGCAGTGCCACAAGGAGATGGTCCTCCTCAAGAACCTCTGGGACTACACCTTCCTCATCAGGTCTCGCTTCCTTGCTTGATTCTTCGCTTGAAAATTAATTGTTTGTGTTTTTTTATTTGGGTTGTTGATTGTTGCTTTTGTATTTTGTTGTTGTTTTAGTGATACTTTTTTTTCATAGATATGTTTTTAAAATATATATTCAGTTTGTTTTTTTGGCTTGTTTTGCATCCTTTGAACCATCTTACATCATAATATTATCTTTCATACAACGACAATTTTTCCACGATACACTACACCACTCCTCCACCAAAAGCACCTTTAACACCCCGTCTTCCAACCCCTTGAAACCACGCAGGAACGAGATCGAGAACTGGAAGAAGACGTCCTGGAAAGAGATCAACATCGACCTGATGGACACCAAGTCAAAGAAGATCGCCAAAGACCTCAAGGGCCTCGACAAAGCGAGTGGATGGATGCGGTGGTTGGTGAAGAATGTGTGAGACTCTTGGTCTAGACCAATGAGGGGATCTCATCGTTTTGGGGGTGGTCGAGTGTGTGTATGACTAAAGAGTTTGCTTTTAAAGCTCACCAATGTAGCCTGGTAGTCTGTATTCATTGCATAAGGGACCTAAAAGCACTTTTGTGTTGGGTAATAATAAGAAGGCTCACTCCTGTTACTGTTATTATTTCCATAATTACCACCATCATCATCACTATCATCACCACCATCATCATCACCACCATCATCACCACCACCATCATCACCACTACCATCATCACCACCATCATCATCATCATCATCATCAAGGAGATCAAGTACTGGGACGTGTACACAGGCACGGTGAACCTCGTGAAGAACCTCATGACTTCGCTAAAGTCGGTCTCCGAGCTGCAGAATTCAGCCATCCGACACAGACATTGGGTCGAATTGATGGACACTACTGGAGTGAGTGGAGGGGGGGGGCTTTGGTGGTGGTGGTGGAGTGGAGAAGAAGGATGGGGGAAGTGGGAGATTTCGTAGGTGATGTTTTGTGGTGTTTAAAAGGATTTTTTTTTTTTTCAAAGGCAATTTTTTATTTTCTAAAAACAGCAAAAATGCAAAAAAAACAAAAACAAAGAACAACAACAAACAATAGCCAAACAACTCTACCAGGTGCAATTCAGTCTTACGGACAGAACCACGCTGGCAGACCTGCTCTCGCTCAACTTGCACAACTTCGAGGACGAAGTGAAGAACATCGTCGACAAGGCCGTCAAGGAGATGAGCATGGAGAAGATCCTCTCGGAGCTCGAGTCCACGTGGGCCGTCATGGAGTTCGAACACAGCATCCATCCCAGGACGCAGGTTAGTGGTTGGGTTTGGGAGGAGAGGAGGGGGGGGGGGGAGGAGGAGGATGGGGGGGGGGGGGGGTTTTGGGAAGAATTAGGCCGGGAAGTTGGTTGGTTTGACGGTTAGGATTGTTGATAATAAAAACATGTTATGGGGGAAAGTGTATGGGAGGGAGGTCGAGAATGAAATGGTAGATGTTGTCTTGTGGTTTGGGTGTTTGAGACATGGCGGGTTGACGGTATTTGTACCTCTTGATTGTGGCACCACAGGTGACCATTCTGAAAATCAGCGAGGAAATTCTGGAAATCATGGCCGACAACCAGGTGAGTGTTCAGGCTTTCAATAAAATACAACTACATTACAACACACGCTACCACACTACAACACAAAGCACTACACAGCCACATCGTTACAACACTACTCCACCACGCCATAGCCATATTACGGCACCTCACAACACAATTTTTTCACACATCACCATATCGGCACACATCACTTTGTTAAAACAAATGACAATCCAAAATTTGCAACTCACCATTCCCAGTGACTACTTCAACATCACCGCAGGTCCAACTGCAGAACATGTTGAGTTCCAGGTACATCGCCTTCTTCCTGGGAGAAGTGTCCACGTGGCAACAAAAACTCTCCGTCGCTGACCAGGTTTGTGTTGTCGAAAAGGGAAAAAGTCATGCAAAATACGGGTAAAACAATTAAATTTGTGAAATTATATTTTTATATAGTCGTTAGGGGTACCACATTATCACATTCTTAAGTGTATTTTCTCATTGTAACCACTACGGTCACCACCACTACAACTACTACTTTGCCACTCCATTTCACCACTTTCCCACCACCATCACTCTCCCACCTGACCACAATCACTAATTTGCCACCCTGCTCAACCACCCCACCATCAAAACCACCACCACCCTCCCAACCACCAGGTGATCACCATCTACATGGAGGTGCAACGCACATGGATGCATCTTGAAAGCATCTTCATCGGCTCTGAAGACATCCGCAAGCAACTGCCAGAAGACTCTATCCGCTTCGACATCATCGACAACGACTTCAGGGTAGGTTGTTTGGGCGGGAAGGGAAGGTGAGATGAGGAATTTTTGTGGGAAGATGAGTGGGTTTTTGTAGGTAGATGGACGGGTTTTTGTGATTTTACAAAATATGGTGGAATTGAAAATCACTAGTACAACGACCAATTTCACAACAACAACCACCACCACCAACACCAACACCCACACCCACACAGGCACTAGTGAAAGACATCGAGCAAACGAAGAACGTCATCGAAGCGACCAGCACACCAGACCTCTACTTGAAGCTCGAATCGATCCAGAACCAGCTGATCCTCTGCGAGAAGGCGCTCTCTGAGTACCTGGAAACCAAGAGACTCGCCTTCCCGCGCTTTTACTTCGTCTCGTCCGTTGACCTCCTCGACATCCTCTCCAACGGGAACAACCCGCCTATGGTCGCTCGACACCTCACGAAACTCTTCGATAGTATGGCGAAACTGACGTTTGAGCGCGAGGGAGAGGAGGACCAGTCGAACACCGCGTTGGCGATGACCAGCAAGGATGGAGAAGTGGTCGTTCTGTCGCCTGAACCCTGCGTTTGTGAAGGCCAGGTGAGTTTGCATGCTGGTGGTGAGGTTTTCTGTATTTCAAAAAACACCACATAACAAAGCCACTACGATTTCACAAAGCTCCACAATGGATCTAAACCACGACTGAAGCACACACACACACATACATGGACACATGATACACATGTGGCACACATACACGCAGGTGGAGGTGTGGCTGATGGACTTGTTGAAGGTGCATTGTTCATCTGTGAAGCACGAGATCACAGAAGCCGTCGCCTCCTACGAAGAGAAACCCAGAGAGGTGACCTTCAAAGCTTCTTTCTATTTTATTTCTTACTTCTATTTTTTTTCATTCAACGTATTTATAAATTAATTTTTAGTTTTTTCAAAACAGCAAAGTTATAACTTTAACCACGAGTACTAGTACTACCTGCAAAATCACTACCACTACCAAACTGAAGCCACCCACCACAACCAAACGCAACATCAGGTGTGGATTTACGAGCCACCGGCGCAACCAGCGCTCGTCTCGGTGCAGATTTGGTGGAACATCGAGGTGAACATGGCGTTCCAACGTCTCGAGGAGGGCTACGAGAACGCCCTCAAGGAGTTCAACAAGAAGCAGGTGGAGGAGGAATGGAGAAAGGGTGGTTTTTTGCTTTTGGAGTAGTGTTGGCGGTTTTTCATGTGCTTTGTAGTGAGAGGCTAGTGTGTTGTGAGGTGTGGTGATAAAATAATATAAATTTTGATCGAAGAAGCATTCAACGACCGGTATTTTAAAAAGACTTCATACTTGGAGAGTTAAAATTGTCCCACATCTTTAAAAACTGTCCTAAATCTATCTTTTTGCCTCTACTCTATTCCATCAAAATTCTTTCATTCATCTACCAATTCATCTACCAATTCATCTACCAATTCATCTACCAATTCATCTACCAATTCATCTACCAATTCATCTACCAATTCATCTACCAATTCATCTACCAATTCATCTACCAATTCATCTACCAATTCATCTACCAATTCATCTACCAATTCATCTACCAATTCATCTACCAATTCATCTACCAATTCATCTACCAATTCATCTACCAATTCATCTACCAATTCATCTACCAATTCATCTACCAATTCATCTACCACCCGACCACACAGATATCGCAGTTGAACGTGCTGATCATGCTGCTGATCGGCAAGCTGACGGAGGGTGAGCGCCAGAAGATCATGACCATCTGCACCATCGAAGTGCACAACAGGGATGTCGTAGGCAAGCTTATCCTCCAGAAGGTTGTTGTTGTGTTGTTGTTGTTGTCGTTGTTGCTGGTGTTGTTGCTGTCTTGCTGTTGTTGTTGCTGGTGTTGTTGCTGTCTTGCTGTTGTTGTTGCTGGTGTTGTTGCTGTTAACGTTGTTGTTGTGTTGCTGTAATTGTTTTTTTTTCTTTTTTTTTTGGTTTAATGTGTTATTTAAGGATGAAGTGGTTCTGATACTGATTGTTGAGCTTCAGACACCACCTTCACACACGTTACAAGGTTGAGAATGTACAAGCCTTTGCATGGCTGTCTCAACTACGTCACAGGTTTAATTGCATCTAATACATCCATCCATCATTCATTCATTCATCTATCCATCCATCCATGCATTCATGCATGCATTCATCCATGCATCCATCCATGCATTCATCCATGCATTCATCCACCCATCCAGATGGGATGAGACGGAGAAGGATTGTTTTGCGAACATATGTGACGCGCAGTTCAGATACCTGCACGAGTACCTGGGAAACACGCCAAGACTCGTGATCACTCCTTTGACCGACAGGTGCTTGCTTGCTGGCGTGCAGGGGTTGATAGTGTGGTGCGTGAATGTGCGTGTCAAAAGAATTTAGATTGGAGAAAAGTAATTCCAACCATCTTCCCACAAAAGTAATTATTTTCCAGTTTTTCCTCACCTCTAATTAACGCCTTCTTATCCCAAAACATGCAACTGCAGATGCTACATCACGCTGACGCAATCACTGCACCTGATGATGAGCGGGGCACCAGCGGGTCCTGCAGGCACAGGCAAGACCGAGACCACCAAGGACCTGGGCAGGGCTCTGGGCATCATGGTGTACGTCTTCAACTGCTCCGAGCAGATGGACTATAAGGTGGGTGGGTGGGTGGGTGGCAGGTAGGAGGGGGTGGTGGAAGGGTGGTGGTGGTTTGTTGATAGGGAGATGTGTTGTAATGTCTTTGTGAAGTTTAATGTTCTATTATAATCATCCTTTTCATCACCAACAACATCAGTTACTCATTCGTCATCTTCTTCTTGATCACCAGTATCATCATAATCACCTCGACAGTCCATAGGCAACATATACAAGGGACTGGCTCAATCAGGGGCTTGGGGATGTTTTGACGAGTTCAACAGGTGGCGATGTTTTAATCTTTAAAAAAACATTTTTAGTGCTTTTCGACTAAATATTGTAAATGATTTTAAAATATTTTAATATTAAATAAATACTCAAATTTATTTAATAATTTTAGTTTAATGCCTATTTTAGGTTTTGTTATTACTATTGTTCTTACTAATTATTTTTTGGCTTAATAGGATTTCAGTGGAGGTGTTGTCAGTGGTGGCAGTGCAAGTGAAATCAATCCAGGTATTGGCGATGAAGATTAAGATGAGCCGCACCACTTGACTACAACCACAACTAGACCACTAAACTACCACACTACTACTACAACACATACACACCACCACACCACACAATCACACCACACAACCACACCACTACAACCCCAACACAACCAAACAACAACCCCACCACTACTACAACCACCACCACGACCACCAGGACGCCATCAGAGACAAGAAGAAGACGTTCAACTTCATCGGCGAGGAGATAAAGATGGACGCGACAGTGGGCATCTTCATCACCATGAATCCGGGATACGCTGGCAGGACTGAGTTGCCAGAGAACCTCAAGGCGCTCTTCAGGTCGGCTCTCACAGCGGTGGTGGGGAAGGTAGTGTTAGTGGTGGTGGGGAAGGTAGTGTTAGTGGTGGTGGGGAAGGTAGTGTTAGTGGTGGTGGGGAAGGTAGTGTTGGTGGTGGTGGGGAAGGTAGTGTTGGTGGTGGTGGGGAAGGTAGTGTTGGTGGTGGTGGAGAAGGTAGTGTTAGTGGTGGTGGGGAAGGTAGTGTTAGTGGTGGTGGGGAAGGTAGTGTTAGTGGTGGTGGGGAAGGTAGTGTTGGTGGTGGTGGGGAAGGTAGTGTTGGTGGTGGTGGGGAAGGTAGTGTTAGTGGTGGTGGGGAAGGTAGTGTTAGTGGTGGTGGGGAAGGTAGTGTTGGTGGTGGTGGGGAAGGTAGTGTTAGTGGTGGTGGGGAAGGTAGTGTTGGTGGTGGTGGGGAAGGCAGTGTTGGTGGTGGTGGGGAAGGTAGTGTTGGTGGTGGTGGGGAAGGTAGTGTTGGTGGTGGTGGGGAAGGTAGTGTTAGTGGTGGTGGGGAAGGTAGTGTTAGTGGTGGTGGGGAAGGTAGTGTTGGTGGTGGTGGGGAAGGTAGTGTTGGTGGTGGTGGGGAAGGTAGTGTTGGTGGTGGTGGGGAAGGTAGTGTTAGTGGTGGTGGGGAAGGTAGTGTTAGTGGTGGTGGGGAAGGTAGTGTTGGTGGTGGTGGGGAAGGTAGTGTTAGTGGTGGTGGGGAAGGTAGTGTTAGTGGTGGTGGGGAAGGTAGTGTTAGTGGTGGTGGGGAAGGTAGTGTTGGTGGTGGTGGGGAAGGTAGTGTTAGTGGTGGTGGGGAAGGTAGTGTTGGTGGTGGTGGGGAAGGTAGTGTTAGTGGTGGTGGGGAAGGTAGTGTTGGTGGTGGTGGGGAAGGTAGTGTTAGTGGTGGTGGGGAAGGTAGTGTTAGTGGTGGTGGGGAAGGTAGTGTTGGTGTTGGTGGGGAAGGTAGTGTTGGTGGTGGTGGGGAAGGTAGTGTTGGTGGTGGTGGGGAAGGTAGTGTTGGTGGTGGTGGGGAAGGTAGTGTTGGTGGTGGTGGGGAAGGTAGTGTTGGTGGTGGTGGGGAAGGTAGTGTTGGTGGTGGTGGGGAAGGTAGTGTTGGTGGTGGTGGGGAAGGTAGTGTTGGTGGTGGTGGGGAAGGTAGTGTTGGTGGTGGTGGGGAAGGTAGTGTTGGTGGTGGTGGGGAAGGTAGTGTTGGTGGTGGTGAGGAAGGTAGTGTTGGTGGTGGTGGGGAAGGTAGTGTTAGTGGTGGTGGGGAAGGTAGTGTTGGTGGTGGTGGGGAAGGTAGTGTTGGTGGATCAAATGCGAGGAGAAAAAGCTCGAAAAAATAAAATATAGTCCAAAAGAATTAGTATAAACCCGAATAGTGTCTAGCCGATTCCATCCAAATGGGTTGCATTGCTTGCCATGGCGCTGTATTAAATAAACATCATCATCATGTTCATCATCATCATTTTCACAACCACCATCATCACAACCACCACCATCATCATCATCACCACCAAAGGCCGTGCGCCATGGTGGTTCCGGACTTTGAGTTGATATGCGAGATCATGTTGGTGGCAGAGGGCTTCCTGGAGGCCCGACTTTTGGCGCGAAAGTTCATCACGCTGTACACGCTCTGTAGGGAGTTGTTGTCGAAGCAGGTGGGTGGGTGGGTTGTAGTGTGCTGTGGTGGGGTAAGGGGAGTGGGGGGAGAGAGAGAAGTTGTTGAGGTGGATGTAGGTTGGAGCTTTAGGTGGTTTGGGAGGAAGAGAGGGGTGGTTTTTAAAATAGATAATATGAGCGGATGGGTAGATAACTGGCAGGAAATAGTGTGAATAAATTTTTTTATTCGAGACAAAAATATAGAAGAAAAAAATTCTAAATGATTTGTTGCATTTGCCAGAAAATTCGCTTGAAAATCATTTTGCATTAATGTTATTTAAATAAATGAAACAAGTTATAGATAAAGATAAGTAATGGAAAAAAATTTTTTTTTTAATGATCACATAAAAATAGTTAGGAAAACACTCCTGACAGGACCACTACGACTGGGGTCTTCGAGCGATCAAGAGTGTCCTGGTGGTGGCTGGCAAGCTGAAGAGAGGAGACCCCGCCAGAGCTGAAGATCAGGTGCTTTAGTAGTGTTGGTGTTGTGTTGTAGTGTATTGATGTTGTAGTGTTGTTGTAGTGGGTCAAAAGGTGATTTCATTGATGAATATCTACTGTTATCGCCATCAACCACACCACCACTAGTATTACAACATCGCATCACACCCACCATCACACCAACCACTAACACGACCACCATCAACCATCGAACCACCCTCCACCAGGTGCTGATGAGGGCGTTGAGGGACTTCAACATCCCGAAGATCGTGACAGACGACTTGCCGGTCTTCATGGGCCTGATCGGAGACCTCTTTCCCGCGCTCGATGTGCCCAGGAAGAGAGACATCGACTTTGAGAAGAAGGTGGGTGGTGCTGTTGTTGGTGTTGTGTTTTATCTGTGTTTTATGGTGTGGTGTTGATTTTACCTGTGGTGGCATGGTAGTGATGATGGTGTTGGTGTTTTGTCAGTTGTGTGGTGGTGTTGTCTTTGTCTTTGGTGTGATGGTAGTGATGGTCGTGGTGGCTGTGGTGTTGGTGGTAGTAGTGGTGATGATGATGATGTGTATTGATAAATGAAATCCGCTTGAATATTCAACCGGGAGATAAAATACACGCAGGTGAAGGAAGCAGTTCTTGATCTGAAACTTCAAGCGGAGGAGGGTTTCGTCTTGAAGGTTTCCAACATTGCTTCCATGCACGTCACTCATTCAACATTAGTCCGCCTCCACTACATTTTTTCGAAAACAACAAATTTTCATTTCTCTCGTGTTCTTCACACCGAAACAACCTTCAATTCTCACACTCCTCACACCACGACAACACACAATTCCTTCTTTGCCACCACCACCACGGCACCAAGGTGATCCAACTGCAAGAGCTCTTCGAAGTGCGTCACTCGGTCTTCATCGTCGGCAACGCAGGCACCGGCAAGAGCATGGTGTGGAAAAGCCTCTTCAAGACGAACGCAAACATGAAGAAAAAGCCCGTCTCGATCGATCTCGACCCCAAGGCCGTCACCAATGACGAACTATTTGGAGTCATCAATCCATCTACTCGAGAGTGGAAAGATGGTGAGGATGTGTGAGGCGAGGATTTTAGTAGAAGAATTTATTTTAAGGTTTTTGGTTAAATTTAAACATTCGCCAGGGTCTCGAGATTGCTTTTCAACATCACCATATTCCACTATCCACTATCTTCACATTTGACAAACCTTTCACCATGCACCCCCATGATGATGATGATGATGATGATGCTTATTTAATATATCATCATCACCACCACCACCATGCACGCCACCACACACCACCCTCACAGGCCTCTTCTCGGTGATCATGAGGGACTTGGCGAACATGACGACCGATGGACCGAAGTGGATCGTCCTCGACGGAGACATCGACCCCATGTGGATCGAGTCGCTCAACACCGTCATGGACGACAATAAGGTGCTCGTCTAGCTCGTTTTAGTTTTTAAATATTAAAAATAATAATAAATAGTTATAATTATAATAATTTGTTTTATTTTATTATGTTTTAAATAATTTTTAGTAATAATAATGATTATTATAGTGGCGTATCACACCAAAACCCATCGGATCCCGCCCCCCACGCACCCACTACCAGATCTTAACGCTGGCCAGCAACGAGAGGATTCCACTGACGCCTTCGATGCGACTGCTCTTCGAGATCAGCCATCTGAGGACCGCTACTCCCGCCACCGTCTCCAGAGCAGGCATTCTCTACATCAACCCGCAGGATCTGGGATGGAGTCCGTGAGTGGGAGCAGCAGCGTTTATTCTTCATTTCCATCCATCTATCTCTTCAATGCCCATATCCACGTTCACCAACAATAACTATCAGACACAACTTTTCAGGTACCCCTGATCATTCACTCTTACCCACTACTGACAATCTAACACAATCTAGCATTCACTAAAAACCGACTCTCAACAACCACAGATACATCTCGAGCTGGGCTGAGACGCGTGAGAACCAAACGGAAAGGGTGAATCTGCTGATCCTCTTCGACAAGTACATCCCTGTGCTGCTCGATACGATGAAGGTGGCAACGTTTTGTAGTGACAGTGGTGGTGGATGCATTGGTAGTGGAAAAAATATAAATGATAGATATGGTGGTAGTGGCAACCACCACTACAATCACCACCACCACAACTACCAATGCAACAACCAGCCCTCAGAACAACCACCAAACAGAGCAAGTTCAAAAAGATCACGCCGATGGTGGACATTTGTCACTTGCAGATGCTCGTCAAACTGCTCGAGTGCATGCTGACGCCTGAGAACGTGCCGGTCGACTGTCCCAAGGAGTGGTACGAGGTGTACTTTGTCTTCTGCTGCATCTGGGCCTTTGGCGGCTGTCTCTTCCAGGAGCAGGTGGAGTGTTGTCGTGGGGGGGGGGGGGGTGGCCATGGTTGTTTTTGCTGTTGCAGGAAATGTTGGACTGTTTATAGTTTACTGTTCTTGTTTGGTGGTTGGAATACAGATTTTTAAAATAGTTGCAGTCAATTTTCTGATTTTTAAATTTTAAAATACTCACAATTTTTTTCCACAAATGTTATCTTCCCCTTTTGCATCAAAGCTGGTGGATCACAGAGTGGAGTTTTCCAAGTGGTGGATCTCGGAGTTCAAGAGCGTCAAACTGCCCACCAGTGGCACAGTCTTCGACTACTACATCGACACGGAAAGCAAGAAGTTTGAGCCTTGGGCGAACAAAATCACCTCTTTCGAGCTGGAGCCTAATGTGTCCCTCAAGGTGACTGGGATTCGCTGTGTTTTTTCACGTTGTTGCGTCATAATTGTGTTAGTCAAAAAGAGCGAACAACTTAAGTACCGCACGCCACGACAGTCCGTCCTGGTGGACACAAACGAAACAACACGAATCGGCTTTTTCTTGGACCTGCTGGTGATGATAAAGTGTCCGGTGATGCTGGTGGGAAACGCCGGCACTGGCAAGTCTGTGCTGATGAACTCCAAGTTGCGGAAGCTGGGCGAGGACTACACCGTGGCGAACGTTCCCTTCAACTTCTACACCACTTCGGAGATCCTGCAGAAGGTGCTTGAGAAGCCGTTGGAGAAGAAGGCAGGAAGGAATTACGGACCGAGGGGTGGAAAGAAGCTGATCTACTTCATCGATGATATGAACATGCCAGAGGTGTGGTGGTGGTTTCGTTTTGGTTTTGTGGCAGTTTTTAATTTTTTGAATGCTTATGTTCGAGGAGAATTTGTAGTAGTGTCGTTTGGATTAAAGTGAAAGGATAACAATATTTTTTTGGAGCGATTTTAAAATAAGAAG
Source organism: Piscicola geometra (assembly GCA_943735955.1). Lineage (NCBI taxonomy): Eukaryota > Metazoa > Annelida > Clitellata > Hirudinida > Piscicolidae > Piscicola > Piscicola geometra. The sequence continues at coordinate 6,351,739 of OX030966.1, read as the reverse complement.
AAGTTCAGAATCTATTCGAAGAAGTTTTGATTCAAGCAATACCAGTTTCAAACACACCACTTTGACGCCAGGTCGACAAGTACTTCACGGTACAACCGCACACGATCATCAGACAGCACCTGAACTACAACCACTGGTACGACCGCAGCAAACTGACGCTCAAGGAGATCCTCAACACGCAATACGTCTCGTGCATGAACCCCACTGCTGGCTCCTTCACCATCAACTCACGCCTTCTTCGTCATTTCGCCATCTTTGCGCTCAGCATGCCTGGCCAGGAAGCCATGCAGACCATCTACTCCAGCATCCTCTCCCAGCATCTTTCCTTCGCTAGTTTCCCACAAGCGATCCAGCGAATCACGCCCAAGCTTGTAGAAGCGTCCATCTTCTTGCACTTGAAGATCTCGCAAAAGTTTCTGCCCACCGCCATAAAGTTCCACTACATCTACAACCTTCGAGACATTTCCAATATCTTCCAGGTGCTTGCTCCCTCTTCAATCTCTCAAATAAATAAATATGTTTTTTTTAATTAACTTTCTCACTTCACCAACTATCTCACTTCATCATCTTCACACTGCATCAACTTTCAAACACTTCTTCACCCATCCAACCACCACTCTCTTCACCACCCAAGGGCCTCTTATTCTCGACTCCAAACACGATACCTTCGGTGAAAGACCTGTTACGCCTGTGGGTGCACGAGGCGAACAGGGTGTACAGAGACAAGTTGGTCGACGAGGAGGACATGCAGGCGTACGAGAGACTGGTGAAGGAGACGCTCAAGAAGTGCTTCGAAGAACAACCAGAGGAGAAGATCCTCGAGGAGCCCTTGCTCTACTGGCACTACGCTGCCGGCAGTGACGAGTCGCTGTGAGTGCTCTTGTGTGCTCTGGTGTGCTTCGACGTGTGCTCTAATGCTGTCTTATTCTTATAGATTTTTTTACAAAATTGTTTTTTTTTGTTTTTTTCTTACTTTATCTAATTTTTCACGCACGCACATATAAACACACACAAACACGCACACAGCTACAACCCGGTGCTGGACTTGAGGGACGCACGGAGGATCATGATGGTGGCTCTTGACGGCTACAACGAGATGAACCTCAACATGAACCTGGTCCTCTTCAAGGACGCCATCAACCACATCACGCGCATCAACCGCATCCTCGAAACGCCACGCGGCAACGCTCTTCTGATCGGCGTCGGAGGCAGCGGCAAACAGAGTCTTTCCCGCCTGGCAGCCTACATCAGCAGCCTCGACGTCTTCCAGATCAGTCTGCGCAAGGGCTACGGCATGGCGGACTTGAAGGGCGACCTGGCCCTTCTCTACCTCAAGGCCGGCGTCAAGAACATCCCCACGATGTTCCTCCTCACCGAAGGCGAGATCCCCGACGAGCAGTTCCTCGTTCTCGTCAACGACCTCCTCTCTTCCGGTTCGCTTGCTTGTCTCCAGCCATCCATTTTTCATTATTCTGCTTCGCTTGTTGGCTTTTCTGTCTTTTTCATGTCATTTTTCAGTTTGAAAACATTTGAAAATAAAATATTAAAAAAATTTAAATTCAATTTTTCATCTTTATAACACAATTGTTAACCCATCAATAACGTCGCAACGCAACTTCCACATCACCACCCTATCACGTCTCCACATCCACGACATCACTACATGCCACAGGCGAGATACCAGAGTTGTTTCCGGAGGACGAGGTTGACAACATCACGAACGCCATGCGTAACGAGGTGAAGGCGATTGGCCTCTTCGACTCGAAGGAGAACTGCTGGGACTTCTTCATCGACCGCATCAGGAACCAACTCAAGGTGCGCTTTGGAGAGGGAGTGGAAAAGGAGGGGGAGGAGGAAGAGGAGGAGGAAGAAAAAGAGGAAAAGGAGAAGGAGGGCTTGCGATGTTATTTATAAATTAAATGTTATTAAACGAACTTTTCACTCTTTTAAATTCTTCTTCACTCCTCTCACATGCCCACACACCCACACACCCACAGGTCGTCTTGTGCTTCTCCCCTCAAGGCAGCACCCTCCGCAACCGAAGTCGCAAGTTTCCAGCGCTGATCAACACCACCAGCATCGATTGGTTCCACGAGTGGCCCAGGGAGGCCCTCGTCTCGGTGTCCAGAAAGTTCCTTGGAGAGATCTCCCTTTTGAATGTTGGCAGTGGTGGTTTTATGTGGAGTGTCCGAGATTTTTGTTGGTTGGTGTAAAGGTTGTTGGCTGGTGGGTTGTTGGTTTGGGTGTCAGGGTTGCTGGCGGGTGGGTTGTTGGTTTGGGTGTCAGGGTTGCTGGCTGTGGAAGTCATTAAACCTTAATCTGCATAGGTTTTTCTTCCCGCTTAACTTTTATTTCATCACCCCCCAAACCTCCCTCCCGCACCACCTTCCAACCCACTTACCCATCCCCCCCTATTCAACAACCAGCCGGCCTTGTGCGACTCGATAGCCGACTTCATGTCTCAAGTGCACACGACGGTGAACGAGGTGAGTCAGTCGTACCTGCTGAACGAGAGGCGCTACAACTACACCACGCCCAAGAGCTTTCTCGAGCAAATCTCGCTCTACCGGTCCGTTTGCCTGTCTTGTCGTCTTGCCTTGTCTGTCTGTCTGCTTGTTTTGTCGCTTTTGTGTGGCCTTCGAGCTTGTTTTTTTTGGATTAATATTTTAATTATTGTTGTTTTTATTATATTATATTTTTATTCTTATCATCATCATCATTATCATCATCATTTCTTCAGGAACCTTATTTCACAAAAGGGTCAGGAATTACAGAGGTCTATTTTGAGGCTTACCAATGGTCTGGAAAAGCTGGAGGGAGCCACTGGACAGGTGCGTGTTTGTGTGTGTGTGTGTGTGTGCGTGCATGTGTGTGTACGTATTTACGTGTGTGTACGTGCACAGGTGGACGAGTTGAAGGAGACGTTGGCGGTGATGGAGAAGGACGTCTCGGTGAAGAACGAAGAGGCGAACAAGTTGATAGCGGTGGTGAAGGGTGAGACAGAGAAGGTTTCGTACGAGAAAGCCATCACCAACGAGGAGGAGAAGAAGGTGTGTGCTTATGTCTGTGTGTGCCTATGCGTCGTTAAAGGGGATTGTTTGTGTGTGGATATGCTTTGTGGAGCGGTGCATCTGTGGTTGCGGGTGATAAATGGGGATTGGGTTGAGTGTAATAATCGGAGGTTAATAGCCAAAAACACCATCACAACCACTACAACAAGCCAAAAACACCACCACAACAAGCCAAAAACACCATCACAACCACCACAACAAGCAATAAACACCACCCTTCTGCACCAGGTGAAAGTGATAAAGGACGAAGTGGCGATCAAGTTTGAGGAGTGTCAAGCAGACCTGGTGAAGGCTCAACCAGCCTTGGATGCTGCCAAGGCTGCCCTGGACACCCTGAACAAGGTGCTTGTGGTGTGGTGGTGATGGTGGTTGTGGGAGGTGGGATAATGGTGCGGTGTTATTGAGGTTTGTACCGACACACATACAACCACACCACTTTATAGCCACTCAACCACTCCCCCTCCAGAACAACTTGACAGAACTGAAGGGTTTCGCTTCACCCCCAGGAGCGGTGGTGAAGGTGGCAGCGGCGGTGTTGGTGCTCTGGTCAGCCAGCACCGGCAAGATCCCCAAGGACCGGTCGTGGAAGAACGCTAAGGGCATGATGACCAAGGTGAGGCAGGGGAGGGGTACGTGTGGTGATGGTGGTGTTGTGGTGCTTGATTGCTTGAGAATTTTTTGTTGTTTTTTAAAAATTTCATTGAAACATTTAATTACAAAATTTAATTATAATTAATGGATAATTGAGCATTTATTCAAACAGAAATGCATTTCCAAGCCATGCATTCATTCACCCACCAAAGCGATGCATGCATCGATTCAATGAATTTTTCTGCTAACTATCCTTCAATTCATTCATCAATGCACGCACGCATGCATGCATGCAGGTGGATGAGTTCTTGACTGGACTGATAAACTACAAGAAGGAGAGCATTCCACCGGCATTCGTCAAGGCCATTCAGCCCTACCTCAATGACCCAGAGTTTGAACCCGAGTACATCAAGGTTGCTACTCCTATCACTACTAGTGTCATAACGTCTACTATAATCACTACTAGTACTATCACTACTAGTACTATCATTATTAAAACTATCATTACTAGTACCATCACTACTACTACTATCATCGCTACCATTGCTACTACCCCTAGTACTATCATCATCATCACATTTACACCCACCTCAAGACCAAATCACTGGCGGCAGCGGGTTTGTGCGCTTGGGTGATCAACATCATGAGGTTCTACGAGGTACACATGCATGCAAAGAGCGTCAAAAAGTGACTACATGAGACTCTGTCGAATAGATAATAATTTAGAGAGGTAGACATAAATAAATTAAATTGGTTGAAAAATCAAACGCTAAATCAGGTATTTTGCGAAGTGGAACCCAAACGTCTGGCCCTGGAAGATGCGACTCGTCAACTGGCAGACGCTGAACAGAAGTTGGCGATTCCGAGGGCGAAGCTGGCAGTGCTGCAAGACACGTTGTCGAAGTTGACCAAGGAGTACGAGAGAGCCATCAAGGCTAAGGCCAAGACCCAGGCGGTCAGTGGGATGGTGTGGTTGCCTTAGAGGGATGGTAGGTTTTTGGGGGGGAGATGGTTTTAGAAGAGTGGGGTGGTCTCAAAGAAGTGGTTTCAGAGGGACGAGATGATTTTCGAGCTGGATGAGTTTAAAAGCTTTAATGCAGTTTTTTATAGAGTTTTTCTCGTTTTTTAGAAGTTACCGATGCCACTTGATCAGTTTTCTCTCTCCATCACCCTCTCAGGACGCAGACCAAACGGCGAAGACGATCGACCTGGCGAACCGTCTTGTGCAGGGACTCGCCTCGGAGAACGTGAGATGGCGTAGACAGGTGGAAATCTACCAGGAGCAGGAGGGCTCTATCCCTGGAGATGTGCTTCTCGTGACCGCCTTCATGTCGTATGTCGGCTGCTTCACTAAGCCGTACCGTGTTGAATTGATGGAGAAGCACTGGATGCCCTATTTCAAGGTGGATCATGTGTGTTGCTGTGCTTTTATTATTTTATTTTGGAAAGAAAAAGAATTGTGTGAATGTGTGTCTTGCTGTAAGGCGTCACGAAAGGTTTTCTTGCAACTTAATGTGTCGTATTTTAAATAACTCTCAGAATTCACCTATCCACATAAACCATCCACAATTGCCATGCAGGCCCTAGAAACACCCATCCCGATGACGGAGGGCTTGGAGATCATTTCGCTGCTGGCTGATGACGCCCAACTGGCACAGTGGCAGAACGAAGGTCTACCCGCCGATCGCATGTCCTCAGAGAACGCCACCATTCTCACCAGTGCCGACCGCTGGCCGCTGATGATCGACCCGCAACTGCAAGGCATCAAGTGGATCAAGAAAAGGTGGTAGTGTGTCTGTGATTCTCTGTGGTTGTGAATCATGTGTCTGTGATGGTGATGTTCCTGCATTGGTAGTGGTGATGTGCCTGTGGTGGTCAGGGTATTTTCAGAATCGTTGATTCGGTATTTAAGAATTTAGTGAATCGAAACTCTATAAAAAGAAATCTTTCCACATCTCCATCACAACAACAACAACAAAACTACCACACACACGCAGGTATGGCGACAAGTTGGTGGTGGTGAGGCTGAGTCAGAAGGGCTATCTAGACAAGATCGAGAAGGCGGTCAGTGACGGGGATGTGGTCTTGATCGAAAACGTCGAGGAGACCATCGACCCAGTCCTGAACCCAATCATTGGCAGGAACACCATCAAGAAGGTGCCTTTTCTTTGGAGCGTCCCATTGCGTGCCAGGGCGCTATGCAAAAACGACAACTGTCATAATAATTTGTTATACCACAACCACTGCTGCAGCTTCAACCACAACCACTAATACTGCTTCACACAGGGCACGGTGATCAAGATAGGTGACAAGGAGATCAACTTCAACAAGAACTTTCGCCTCATTCTGCAGACCAAACTCGCCAACCCGCACTACAAGCCCGAGTTACAGGTCTCTAGAGTAATAATAATCAAAATATTCATTCAAATATTAATAAAACCAATACAAAATATTAAGATGTGGCTTAGTAATAATATTTTATACTAATAAAAATGAGATGCATCTATCATGCTTCTTTCATAAAAATGCAGCATCAGTTTGTTAACGAATCACTTGGTTTATTCCAATGAACTAGTAAGATTTTAACTCACAACGTCACAACACTTCGCAAGAGTGCACAATGGCACCACCAACACTATCACAGGCACAGACGACGCTGATCAACTTCACCGTGACGAAGGACTCGTTGGAGGACCAGTTGTTGGCCATGGTGGTTGCCAGGGAACAGCCTGCCCTCGAAGTCCTCAAGGCTGAGCTCACCAGGTGACGTTTTTGAATTTCATTTATGCTACAAACTCATTATCACCACCGGCCATGACGTTATAGGCATCATTCCAAATTTTTCTACTCTTGCCACACATAATCACACATAATCAATACTAGCCGTTATAACTACCAGCCACGACTTTCATTATATAAGGGCAAATTTTTCAAATTTGACTAAAAACCATTCATAATTACTACCCCTCACAAGCATACATAATCACTTCTACCACACATAACCACCCATAATCACTACCAGCCACACCCACACAAAAGCACACACCACCGGCACCACAGGCAGCAGAACGAGTACAAAATTACAATGAAGTCGCTAGAGGACTCCCTGTTGGCGAAGTTGTCGGAGGCTTCAGGCAATTTCCTGGGAGATTATGAGTTGGTCGAGAACCTGGAAACGACCAAGAGAATGTCAGCTGATGTGGAAGTCAAGGTTGGTGTGTTTGTTGTTGGTGTTGTTGGTGGGGTGTTGGTGTTGTTGTAGTGGTGTTTAGAATGATGAGAAGAGGTGAGTGACGTTTTGTTTGTGTTGTTTTTGTACTCGCTAGGTGTCTTGTTCTTGTTGTAGTTTTGATGGAGGTAGAATGATGAAGGAATAATGGACAGTTGGTGGATAGATTGTCGTTTGTGTCGCCGTTTGAATGGCATTTAAAGCAACGCCACCACCACAAGCACCAAACTTCGACCACCACCACTATTACTACCATCCCTATTATCACCACCACTATTATCACCACCACTAAAACACTGGCGCAAAGGTGAAAGAGGCCAAGGTGACCGAGGCGAAGATCAACGAGTACCGCGAGACTTACCGAGTGGCAGGCGCCAGAGGCTCGCTCCTCTACTTCATCCTCAACGACCTCAACAAGGTCCATCCCATGTACCAGTTCTCGCTCAAGGTGTGGTGTTGGTATTGGGGGTGTGAAGTAGTTGTGTGGTGGTGGTGTAATGGCGAGAAGCTGTGGGCTGGTGTGGTGTGCTGCTTCGGGAACGTATTTTAAAAACTTAAAATTTTTTCGCTATCACCTTATTCAATTAAAATTCTAAGAAGTAACTTACCACCTTCATTTCTCCAACCCTCCACCAAGGCGTTCGGCAACGTGTTCGAGAAGGCATTGGACAAGGCCGAACCAGCCGACACGGTGAAGCAGCGTCTGAGCAATCTGATCGACTGCATCACCTTCAACGTCTACCAGTACACCAGTCGAGGACTCTTCGAAGCGGACAAGATCATCTTCATGACGCAGATGACCTTCCAGGTGCTTGTTTGTTTGGTTGGCAGGGTGGTTGGCAGGGTGGTGGTGGTGGTGGGGTATCTAGGTGGTTGTATTCAGGTGCTTGTGTGGTTGGCAGGGTGGTGGTGGTGGTGGTATCCAGGTTATTGTGTGGCAGGGTGATGTTACAAACCAAGATTATTTAAATACTAACAAATACAGCAGTACAATTATAAATTTATGCAAAAAACATTAAGAAAAAAACAAAAACACTGACAGATCCTTCTGACGGGAGGCGAGATCGAGATGCAGGAGTTGGACTTTTTGCTGCGCTACCCTGTGGCTCCCCAACAGAGTCCCCTCGACTTCCTCAGCAACACCTCGTGGGGGGGCGTCAAGGTGGCTTGTGGCACGATGATACTTTAGCGCATCTGTTGTTGTTGTTGCTTAGTTGCAAGTGATCTTGCTTAGTCATAACATTTTTATTATTTTTTAAGTAGCTAAAACCTATCTGTTTTTTTCAGTCTCACCACTTAAATTTCCATTCACTACTCCCTAAAAAATACTCAAACATCCACAACTTCACCACCGACACTCCACTACCACCACCACCACCACCCACTCCACCACAGACGTTGGCCAGCATGGACGAGTTCAAAAACCTCGACAAGGACATCGAGGGTTCGTCTAAGCGCTGGAAAAAGTTTGTCGAGAGTGAGGCGCCAGAGCAGGAGAAGTTTCCGCAAGAGTGGAAGAGCAAGTCCTCCTTCCAGAAACTCTGCATGATGAGGGCGCTCAGGGTCGATCGTATGACCTATGCCATCAAGTTGGTGTGCAGTGCTCTGGTGCAGTGGTTTGGAACCGTAGCTTTGGGATTTTTTTGTCTCTATGTGAGGAATTAAACGGAAAAATTGTGAATTCGGTTTTGTTTTGTATTTACGTAATTTCAAACATTTTGTTTTATTGTTGTTCGCTAGGGAGCGGATAGAATAAAACATGCACACACACGCAAATAATCAATCTAGGCTGTACGTGGAGGAGAAGTTGGGCAAGAAGATTGTGGACATGAGGCCAGTGGAGTTCGCCATGTCGTTCCAGGAGTCAGGTCCAGGCACGCCCATCTTCTTCATCCTCTCGCCCGGTGTCGACCCCCTCAAGGACGTCGAGAAGCTTGGAAAGGTGTGTGTGTGTGTGTGTGTGTGTGTGTGTGTGTGTGTTTGTGTGTGTGTGTGTGTGTGTGTGTGTGTGTGTGTGTGTGTGTTTGTGTGTGTGTGTGTGTGTGTGTGTGTGTTTGTGTGTGTGTGTGTGTGTGTGTGTGTGTTTGTGTGTGTGTGTGTGTGTGTGTGTGTGTGTTTGTGTGTGTGTGTTTGTGTGTGTGTGTGTGTGTGTGTGTGTGTGTGTGTGTGTGTGTGTGTGTGTGTGTGTGTGTGTGTGTGTGTGTGTGTGTGTGTGTGTGTGTGTGTATGTGTATGTGTGTGTGTGTGTGTGTGTTTGTGGCGGTGTGGTGCTTTGAATGTTTGTGTATGTATTTGTGTGTGTGTTTATGTATGTGTTAGTGTGTGTGAGTTTTGCGTGCGTATGTGGGAGATGTTGAAAAGATGTTGGCGTTTGGTATTATTATGGAATTTATTTTGCACATACAAATATATACATAAGCTGTATTTACAGTGAAATTGTTGAAATAACACCACACACGCTTGTTTTACGCAGGCAATGGGCTTCACGATGGATCAAGGAAACTTCCACAACATCTCGCTGGGACAGGGTCAGGAGGTGGTTGCTGAGTCCGCCATGGATCTGGCCGCCAACGAGGGACACTGGGTCATCCTTCAGGTAGCCTCGGTGCTTGTGGAGGGTGCTTGTGGAGGGTGCTTGTGGAGGGTGGTTGGTATGTGGCGGATGAATGGAGATGCATTCATGGGTGATGTTTGAACCACTTAGCTGTTGGTCTGGGGTGATTAAAAGGTTGTGAAATTTTCATATTCAATTTTTTAAACTACAGCAACTAAAAAAAAATGACGGCAACGAAATGACATGAATAGCCACTATAAAGCATCAACCAATCACAAAACTTCAAACACTCAACACCCAACAGAACGTGCACTTGGTGGCGAAGTGGTTGTCGACGCTGGAGAAGAAGTTGGAGCAGTTCAGTCAGGCGAGTAATGAGAACTACAGAGTCTTCATCAGCGCTGAGGCGGCTGGCACGCGGGAAAACCACATCATGCCGCAAGGAATCCTCGAGTCTGCCATCAAGATCACCAACGAACCACCCACCGGAATGCACGCCAACCTCCACAAGGCGCTTGGAATGTTCACGCAGGTTTGTGTGAGCGGAAAGAGGAGTGGTTGAAGGAGGAAGATGGGTGAATGTTGGTGCCTTGTGAGGTTGAAGTGTTTTAGTGTGTGTTGAACTACCCATCATTTAAAGTCTGTTTCACACCGATGAAATGATCCAGGCAAAAATAGGCCACCACCATCACCATTATCACAACACCTGCCACAGGACACGTTAGACATGTGCTCGAAGGAGATCGAGTTCAAGAGCATCCTCTTCGCTTTGTGTTACTTCCACGCGGTCGTGTCGGAGAGGAGGAAGTTTGGAGCGCAAGGATGGAACAGGACGTATCCCTTCAACACCGGAGACCTCAACATCAGCGTCATGGTGCTCTACAACTATCTGGAGGCGAACCAGAAAGTGCCATGGGAGGATTTGAGGTGCGTGCAAGTTGGAGAATATGTACTTTTAACTTATCCTTCAACCTCCTCAATCATCCTCCTTCCTTCACCACACCCCTCTCCTTCACAACACCGTTCTCCCCAAACCCCTCACAACACCAACAAACAGATACTTGACTGGCGAGATCATGTACGGAGGCCACATCACCGACGACTGGGACAGACGCCTCTGCAAGGCCTACCTGGAAGAATACATGAACTCGCTCATGGTCTTCTAACAAGCTCTTTCTCTCCTAAATCCTATTTTTTTACATCCTATTTTCCTTACATCCTATTTCTTTCTCAAATCCTCTTTCTATTCTGTTATCCTAAACTCGCAGTTTATTATTATTGTAATCATTTAATTTTTTTACTTTGGAAAAAATAGGTTTTATTTATTTATTGTTGATTTATAACTTGATTGATTTATATTTTTCAAACATTGTAAACCTATCTATTTTATTAAAAAACTTCTCTCACCTATTGAATCTCTTCTAGATCGACGGTGAACTCTTCCTGGCTCCAGGCTTTCCGAGTCCTCCAAACCTCGACTACAAGGGCTACCACACGTACATCGCTGACATGCTCCCGGCAGAAAACCCCGTCCTCTACGGCCTCCATCCCAACGCCGAGATCGACTTCCTCTCCAAGATCTCTGAGAATCTTTTTAGGTGGAATGGAAAGAGTGGTTCAGGTGGAAGGTGTTGGGAGACTGAGGTTGAAGGGGGGAGAGGGGGATTTAAGTGAAAGGATGGTGGAAGGGTTTAGATGGGAGGATATTGTTTACGTGAAAGGTGGTAAGGTGAGAGAAAGTGGTTTAGGTCAACTTCATTTTTCACATCGAAAAACACGTTGGCAGAACTGTCTTTGAGTTGCAGCCAAGAGATGCAGGCTTTGGTGCAGCTGGAGGAGTGTCCAGGGAGGAGAAGGTGGGTGGTGGGAGAGTGTTGTGGTGCTGTTGGAATGGCCGGAATACTATAACGCTTCTTTAGTGATTTCATAAAGTTGTTTAAGACCAAATGTTTCCATCTAATCATATTCATCACTCCTTCAGATCAAGCAGATCCTCGACGACATCGTTGACAAACTGCCAGAGATGTTTCAGATGCAGGAGCTAATGGGCAAGGTGGTGAATTCGGAGATTTGAAATAAGCGTTATAAAATTTTCAAATAATTTTTATTCGTCCTGAATCTATGTAACAAATATTCAGATTTTAAAGTGTATAACTTTTTATAGAGTATGTAAAATGTATAAATTCTTCCACTTTTTCTTTATTTTTCTCAACGCAACCACCCATGTTTGTTTTTCCATCACAAGGTTCCCCTGGAGGAGAGGACTCCATACGTGGTGGTAGCGTTTCAGGAGTGCGAGAGGATGAACATGCTGACGACCACGATCCGTAAATCCCTCGTAGAACTCAACCTGGGTCTCAAGGTGACATGGTCTTCTTTGAAATACTTCTTCAAGCCACTTTATTTTTTCTCCCGTTGATTTCATTCGAATAATCCGCTCCCCCTCCTTCTTCCCAAAGGGTGAGTTGACGATCACAAGTGACATGGAGGAGCTGAGCAACAGTCTTTTCATGGACACCGTGCCTGAGACGTGGTCTGCCAGAGCCTACCCCTCGCTCTTGAACCTGACTCCTTGGTACGCAGACTTGCTTCTCCGCATAAGGGAACTCGAGATGTGGACGTCCACCTTCTCGATCGCTGGTGCCGTGTGGCTGGCTGGCTTCTTCAACCCGCAGTCCTTCTTGACCGCCATTATGCAGCAGATGGCCAGGAAGAATGAATGGCCGCTCGACAAGATGTGTCTGCAGTGTGACGTGCTGAAGAAGAGCAGGGAGGAGATTGGAGGTGCGCCCAGGGAGGGGGCTTACGTGTGCGGTCTCTTCATGGAAGGCGCCCGTTGGGACATCCAGAGTGGCATGATTGCCGAGGCGAGGCTGAAGGAACTGGCGCCTGCCATGCCCGTCATCTTCATCAGAGCCATCCCGGTCGATCGACAAGAAGTGAAGAACATCTACGAGTGTCCAGTCTACAAGACTAAGCAGAGAGGACCCACCTTCGTCTGGAAGTTCAACCTCAAGACCAAGGACAAGCCCTCCAAGTGGATCCTTGGGGGCGTGGCGTTGCTCCTGCAGGTCTGATGCCCAGTCACTTTTGCCCCTTGAGCATCTTCGACTGTTTTGTTTTTTTCTTTTTTTTCTTTCACTTTTGCAAATGTTTTTTTGCTTTTAAAGCATTTTCAGATTGTGATATTTTGAAATTCTAGTCTATGTCTATACTCTTTTTCGAAAAAGAGTAGTTTTTCAAGATAAAAGTTTATATTGTTTCAATTAATATTTTTCAAGATTATTTTCGCTTTAAATATGTTTTCATAAGTTGTTATTTTTGGCGATTAAGTTCTTCAGTTGGTTTATGAGAATCTGGAGATTTGGCTTTATTCAACTGATGTTAATTCGAAATATTTTCTTTGTTGCGCTTTTTAGTTAGGAAATAGAATATGTATTTTTCTTTTATGAAACTTTAAAGCTATTTTAAATTAAACGTTAAATTTAGTCTAACATAAACGATTCAATTTATCTATGGGAACTAAACGCTTGCAAAAATCTTAAATGGAGTTCAAACGGAAAATTATTTTGAATAAATTATTATTGAGATTCGATTTGGCAAGAGAGGCAACTGAGACGCAAGGAAGGTACGGTGTGGGTGGATTTGGTGAGAGGGTTTAGGATTTCAACGAGGGTCGAGTGTTGGTAGTCGGAGTAGATCTGGAGGCTGTTGTTGTGTGATGGTGCATGTTCCCCCTCCTGACAGAAGCCGCCAAGCACCAAGATGCTGGTTCCAACAAAGCAGCAGGACAAGGAGAACCTGGCTTGAGTCAGCCGTCTCATGTAGCTCCATGAGTCAGCTTCAATTACGTATTCATCCACCCTGTCAATCACCCCTCGCTCTGACAACCCCCCCAGACTGAAGAGCCTATCACGCGACGCCTTGAGAGAGATGTGACTTTTTGCCTCTTTCAGACTGGCTAGAGCCGTCCAATCAGAGTAGCGAGAGTGGATGACGTCACGAAGACACGTGCTGAACTTCTGGTTGGCTGAGAAAAACACTTTGAAATTCTTGCATTCGTCATCACTGTCATTACCATCTCTCCCATCTTGATCATTATCATCCTCACCACCATCATCACCATCATCATTATGCAAAACTTTATTCTTTTTAGACGTGGCTTGTTTCATGTCAAGTCTTAAAAAGGCATCACTGAAGACTATGCTCTTCGTTCCTTCTTCTCCACCTTTGGCACTGTCATTCCCTCCACACCCACCTTCACTGCCAACCACCACATCCATGACGCTGAGACCTCCTGCCAGGTAGAGGTGGTTCTCAATTACGTCACAAGAGACACCGATGTGCGCTAGGGTGCTTGGGAGGAGACATCTATATGTGCTGTATGAGCCCGTGATGCTCCTCTGGTGGTTGGCTGGGTGCCTGTCGTTGTTGAGGTTTTTGTGGAAGTTGTTGTTGTTTTTGTTTTTGTTGTTGAGTTGACTTTCTGGGTCGAATGTGTGAATCGTCATAATACTACTTGCATTAGTTTTGTCTTGCTTCGGTTCAAGAGTATTTAAATCATTCATCTCATCGTTATCATCACCTCCACAATGATAGTCATCATCATCTACATACATCACTACCAGTTTGCCATTCCACGTGGTTTCGACGTAACTATAGCAACCCACGTGCGTCTCAGGCCCTGGACGCCATTTTGAAGATCTCAAATCGTAAACAAAAGTTTTCAACAAGAGTTTGTGGCTGTTATTATTATTATCTGTGTTATCATTGTTGTTTTTGCTGCTGTTGCTATTCATTTTAGGTGATATCTTGGCAAAAAAGAGGGATGAGATGGAAGAAGAAATGATGGAGGAAGGAATATTGATGGAGGAGTGTGGTGATGATGATGAAGATGATGGTGATGATGATGATGATGAAGTGGATGACCACCCATCATCGTCACAGATAAGATGAGTGACTATGATGAAGTTGCTCAGCAGGAAACAGTTGATATTCAGCGTTTTTTTATTTTCGAGAACGACCTCTGGTATATGAAGGGTGGCTTGGGGTGTTGGTTGAATGGAGAGTTTCAGAGTTGAGGAAGAGGGAAGGAGGTTGTTGAGTTGATGATTTGCCTTGCGGGTCTTTGTTGAAGTTATGTTGTACGTTTCGATCTTGTAGGCCTGGTTCAAGTCATTCAGGCAGTACAATAGACTGTTTTGGGGCTTCGGAAACGCTGTTGAGTCGGTGGAGTTGGAGTTAAGTTTGTGGTTTGTCTTTTGTTGCGTGTTGTAGTTAGTGCTAGAGTACATTTTGTTGTTAAAAACGGCGTGGTGGTTGTAGGTGTGGTTATTGTTGTGATGGTTGTGAATGGGTGAGTGAATGGGGTTGGTTCGATATGGACTTGAAGCATTCTGAAGTTTGGTGTTATTGCTGCTATTAAGGGCGGTATTGTTTTTGTTAAAACATTTGTTGTATGGGTTGAATCCAGTCTTGTTGTTGAGGTTGTTGTGTTGAGATGTCATCTTTTCAACATGGTTTTGAGAATCGTCTTTTGAATTATCGTAGTTGTTGTAGTTGTTGTTGATTGGAACATTGTTGTTGTGGAAGTTGCTTTTGTTGTTGGCAGCATGTTCGCAATTAACGCTGCTACCACTGCTGTTTGACGAAGGTTGAAAGAGTTGTTTATTGTTGCTGTTGCTGTTGCCAGAGTGCGTTCTGTTGATCTGTACGCATGGAGTCTTTTCATCATGCAGTTTAACTTTAGAGGTTTTTGGTGGTGATAATGGTGGTGATGGAGGGACTGTAGGTTTTACTTGTGTTGCATTGGCGTTATTTTTCATTGATTTGTTATTTTTTATTTTGTTGCGGTCTTTTGTTGTTTGAAGGGGTTGAGGCGAAGTGGGAACATCTTTGAATTTCACTGTGGAGTTTGAGGAAAGTTCTTTTTTCAAGTTTTGAGATGATAATGGTGATGATGATGATGATGCAGGTGATAATGGTGATGATGCAGGTGATAATGGTGAAGATGATGGTGATAATAATGGTGATGATGGTGATGAGGATAAAGATGTAGGTGATGAAAATAGCGGTGAATGTTGTAGTGCTGATGATGAATTAAAAGAATTCAATTTTAGCTCTAACGATGATAGCGTGGGTAGTGATGATGATGATTGTGATATTGTTTTCGATAATAGTGATGATGATAATTCTGAAATTTTATCTAGCGCAGAGTTTTTAAGCCATGGAGTTTGTGGTCTTTTTTTCTCTTGTAGAAGAGATGGAGGAGATTGAGTTGGTTTAATGTTATTCAATTGATCGCTAGGTGGTAAGCTATTTTCTTCGGAATAATCTTCCACATGATAGTTGTGGTGGCTTCGAACAGGGTTGTTGTGAGGTTGTTTGGTGGTGGGTGAGTTGTGGTGGCTTCCAACAGGGTTGTTGTGAGGTTGTTTGGTGGTGGGTGAGTTGTGGTGGTTGTTTTTGTTGAATAAGGGAGTTTCAGTGGAGTTGATGGTGTTGATTGGAGTGTGTTGTGTAGTTGAAGGACGTGTTGATGTGTGGTTAATTGGTCGTGTATGCGCTTGAGGAATGTGTCTAGGAGATTCCGGTTTTCCTGGTTGGAGCTTGTGTGCTTTTGTCGGTAGTTGCGGGCTAGTTTTAATTTGTTGTGGTGGTGGTGGTTGTTGTTGCTGTTTTTGTTGTTGCTGTTGCAGGTGTGCTGGTTGGGTCATGTTTGGTGGATGAACAAACAAAACTTGTTTGGTAGCATTTTTCTCCCTCCCCACTACTCCCTCCTCACTGCCCCTGACATCACTGCTATCATCACAAACACTTACAGACTTTCTGTATGTTTTGAGTAGTTCTATCTTACTGTTATTGTTGTTGTTGTTGTTGTATGTAGTGTTGTGGTCTTCATTCACGATGTCATTGTAGTTGTGGTTTTTGTTTTTGCGACTGCATGGTTTTCCAGTGGAATGAGGAGATTTTCTTACGGCGCTGAAATGGTCTTTGCTTCCAGGCCTTTTGCAACTCCTCTTACTGACGCCATCTCCAGAAGTATCTTTGTTGCTATCATCATCATAATCATCCATCTGTTCGTTGTTGTTACTGTTTTTGTTGTTGTTATTATTATTACTATTGTTGTTGTTGTTGTTGTTGTTGTTGTTGTTGTTGTTGTTGTTGTTGTTGTTGTGGTTGTTGTCATGGCAATTATTGTGAATTTTTATTTCGGACATTTGCAGTGGTTTTCGGTCTCTCCAGCTTCTCAAGTAGGAAGTGGAGTTGTTGATGTTGTAATTGTTGTTGTTGTTGTCATTGCTGTTGCTGTTGTTGTTACTATTATTGCTGTTGTTGCTACAACTATTTATGTCGTTGTTGCTGGGGAAATCAATTTTACTGGATTGGTCCTTTAAGAAGGTGTTTTCAAGGGCAGTGCGAAAAGCAAAAGTATTAAAAGTATTAGTAGTAGTATTAGTAGTAGTATTAGTAGTAATATTAGTAGTAGTATTAGTATTAGTAATGGCAGAAGTAACAGTTGTAGCTGTAGTTTTAATGAAATTTGTTATAGTGTTCAAAGAGGTTGTTACAATGGAACATGTTGTAGTAACTCTTCGATCTACTCCACATGTTAGAGTGTTGGAATTGTTTTTGAAATTAACTGCAGCTGTGGTACCAGCAAAGGAAGCTGGAACAGTGCTGCCAAAAACACCACTGGAATTCGAATGAAGGGCTGAATTGGTCAGATGGAAGGAGTTTAGATCTCCAGTGTGACTTCTCGGGGTGGGAAAAGGTGTTCTGGAAAGGTTTTGGTGCCTTGTGGGACATTTTATTCCCATTGAAGTCGCTCCGTTCAACTGTGGAGAAAGGCTGAGATGGGATATGGTGGTTGTTATGTTGGTGGTATTGTTGCTCGTGTTGCAACCTTGTTTGTAACCGTTATTTGTGTTGTTATTGTAGTTGTTAAGCTTGTTGAAATTATTTTGTGAGTTGTTGTTGTTGTTAAGAGCTGTTTTGTTGCTGAGACAAGTTGTGGTGTTGACAAAAGTAGTTGTAACAGCTGTTACGTTGTCTTGATCTGCATTAAAGCTAAGTCGTGAAAAGGCGTTTACAACAGTTTCATTATCATTACTGCAATTGTTGTTGTTATTATTATTATTCAAGTCAGTTTCATTAATTCTACCGTTAATGTTTGTGTTTCCATCAGAATTTATTTCGAAGCTACTGTTGCCATGGTTACCATTTGAGAAGTTTCTGTTGTTGTTGATGGTGTGCTGGTTGCTGATGTTGAGAAACGAGTAGAGATAGGTGAGCTGCTGCTTTATATTCTCAATGGCAGAATCAAGCGCTGTCGAATCCATAGCTCCAGATTTGTTATCGTTTTTGAGGTTTGTGTTGTTGGAGTTGTTGGGATTTTTCTTACTGTTGTTGTTATTGCTGTCATCTTTTTTTGAGTTCTCACGCTGAATGTTGTTGTCACGAAGATTCTGCAAGAGTTGAAGTCTCTTTTGCAACAACTGCGACATCACTGTCCTTCTAGCGAGGGAGTCGTTGTTGTTGCAATTTATATTTTCTTCATCTTTACGGTCATTTTTATTGTTGTTGTTGGTGTTGTCATCATTGTTGTTATTGTTGTCATTATTATTTTTTAGATTTTTGGATTTTTTGTTGATTTTATTGCTGTTATTTTTATCCTTTATCGACTCAGACCTCCTCTCGTGTGACAAAGTTTCCATTATGGTGCTAGAAACAACTACCCTTTTATTTTTGTCATCATCATCATCACCATCATCCTTACCATCATTATCATCATCATCGTCGTCATCATCAATGTCATCATCATCATCCTCGTCATCATCATCGTCATCATCATCATATTCGCAACAGCTGTCACAACTACAGCTCTTGCAGCCATCACAGCTACCACAAGAACAATCACTGATAGTGTGGTTGTCATAGTTACTACTACTACTACTACTACTACTACTACCACTACTACCACTGCTACAACTTGAGCAACTGTTTGAAGCTGACAGGGTGTGGTCACTGTCATCACAACAGTTGTTGTTTTTGCTGTTGTTGTGTGAGGGGGTTGAAGAGGAAGAGGAGGAGTGAGATGATGATGATGATGATGAGCTAGATGATGAGGATGGCGATGCTGAAGATGATGGGTATTTTTTCAGCTGCTTGGTTGAATTGTCGGTGTTGTTATTATTAATGTTATTGTTATTATTATTGTTGTTGTTGTTGCTATTGTTTTTGTTTATGTTTCTGCTTCTAGAAAGACTGTGTGCTGTTAAAGGTCTAATGTTGCGGTTATTGTTGTGGCTTTGAGGCAAACTGTTGCTTCTGATGTGCCTGTTGTTGTTGTTGAAGAGGGTGGAGTGTCTGGGGTTGGAGTGGTTGTGGTATGGGTTGTTGTTGAAGTTTGAATTGTTGGAAATGCTGTTGAAACTGTTGATTTGTTTGTTGTTACTGTTTACAACAGAAGAACCAGTGGGATGAAGTTGCAGCATGTGTTGTTGATTGAAATTCTCCTGTTGTTGCAACAACATCTGGTTGCTCCGCATTTGTTGACCACCACCGCTTGGTTCTAGAGTCAAAAATCCCTGAGGTAGCAGCCCTTGTTGTGGCAACATAGTTGGTTGTTGCGGCAACATAATTGGTTGTTGCGGCAACAATACTGGTCCATTGACTCTTTTGACTTGCTGTCGAAGGTTCGACTTCTTGGGCGTTCTGACGTTGACCAGTTCGGCAGGCGAGGGAGGTCTGCTGGGACTTGGAAGTCCTTTGGCGCCTTTGCCCCGGCCTTTAGCCGTGAGTTGTTGTTGTTGTTGTTGTTGTTGGCTGCGCAGTTGTTTCATCTTGCGGAGCTTTCCTTGGTTTGTGAGTGTTGCTTGTTGAGGAAATATTTGTTGGTGTTGTTGTTGAGAGAGGAGTTGTTGTTGTTGTTGTCTTTGGGGGAAGGCTTGTTGGTCGGAGAAGGAGCAGAGCATGGGTTCTTCTTGGAATCTGATGAGTTTCTTTCTCGTTCTGGCGCTCGAATCTCGCTTGTTGGTGGCGTGCAGTATTTTACGCTGTGGTTTTTTCTGTTGTTGTTGTTGCAGTTGCAGTTGTTGTAAATGTAACTGTTGTTGTTGCAATTGTTGTTGTTGTAGTTGTTGCTGTTCTAATTGTTGTTGTTGTAGTTGTTTATGTTGTAGTTCTTGTTGTTGCTGTTTCAGAATATTCATTTGTTGCAAACTTTGGAACTGATCGAGCTGGGGTTGCAGATACTGCTTTTCTAACGAGGCTTTTCCTGTTTGTTGTTGCTCTTGTTGCTGTTGTAACTTGTATTGCTGATAGAGTTGTTGTTGTTGCTGGAATTTTTCTTGTTGTTCTTGTATATTTTCATTCTGAACGTTGAAACCTAGGCTGATAGGTTTCATCATTTGCTGTTGCTGTTGCAGTTGTTGTTGTTGTTGCAATTGTTGTTGTTGCAATTGTTGTTGTTGTTGCTGCTGTTGTAGATAACGCTGTTCGATTTTTTTCCTCAACTGTTTGCGCTCGTTGAGCCCTAGCTTATGTTGTTGTTGCTCAAAGTGCTGTTGTTGTTGCATTTCTAGCTGTTGTTGCTGTAGTTGTTGTTGTTGTTGTTGATGCAATTGTTGTTGGCTTTCCTTTTGCAATGGATCTTCCAGAAGACTCATATCATTTTGGTTGGGGACACTTCTTTCTTCCATCTCAACTTCTTCTTGATCCGCCTCCATGGCGTTCTGAGCCTCCTTTCCACACTGCATCTCGTACATGTGTTGCTGCACCGCCTGTTGATGCAAGGCCTGCTGCTGCTGCATCAACTGTTGTTGCTTCAGAAATTGGTTTTCTGTTGTTGATATCATCTGGTTCCTTTGACCTTTTTCACCGTTGGAAAGGGCCCAGTCTTCGATGGAATCAATGCCCACTTCGTTCCGGTTTTCGAGGAATATTCGAGAATTCATCTTTTCTTCCGCGTTGATTTCCAGCTCTTTCATTCGTTCTTTCTCCCACCACGTGTTTTTCTTGTGCGCTGCCGATTCGTTTGGCAGACTGAGGTTCGGCATGGAGCGGTTGAAGGGGTGCAGGGACAGGCGTTGTGGGTAGGCTCCCAGTTGGGAAGGTCTCTCCAGGAAGAATTCAGTGGAAGACTTTTTGAGCTGCCCTCCCAGGTACTGTCTTTGCACATTGGCAGCGTATAAGGGGTCGGAGGCCTCAGGACATGAAAAGTAGTTTTCCTTTCTTCTGAGGTTCTTTGAGGGGTTCTTCGGGAACCACAAGTTCATCATGTTGGTGGTTTGGTTGCCGGATTGGTTGGGAGGGTTGCGGTATTTGAAGCTCTTGTCTGACAGAGTGCCGTCGTCTGTGAAGCGGGAAAGGAAGGGTCTTCGCTGCAAATTAACTTGTTTCCTGTATGAAGGCGGGCTCATGGATTGGCTCAAGTTGAGATTCTCAGAGCTTGGTTTGTTGAAACAGCCGTGGTTGTAGTTGAGGTTGGAGAAATTGACGTTCTTTTTCTGTCTGACGCCATCAAACAGAGGTCCCTTGGCGTCGTCAATTGGAGGGTTGAGTCCTTTCGGCTTGGCGTAGAGGGGCTTGTGGATCTTGTTGGAACCAGTAAACTCAAACGTGTTGAAGGGGAACTTGCGCTCAGTGGGCAGTTCCAGCTTGTATTCCTCGAATGGTCCGCTCTTCAGAAACTTATCGTAACCACCGACCTCTTCATAGCCGTCTTTATACGTCTCCAAACTGGGTGGCTGACTGGGGTACTGGAGTTCGTTGATGGGAGGATAAAGAACGTCGAAGTCCTCGAGAGAGGGGGCATCGGGAGGGTAGCTAGTGAGGGCGTTGAAGTTGTCGTTGCGTTGGCTAAAGCGTTTGATGGCCGGAGCGAAAGAGACTTGGTTTCCTATCCTGGGAGGAGGTCCTCTGGGGTTGAGTTGTGACTGGTAGTACTGCGACTGTGGGCCCGGAGCTGAGTTGTAGTTGTAGTTGGGGAAGGGTGTCATGGCAGGGGGCATGGCATAAGACATACCAGAGGGAGAGAATGGAAGGTTAGGGTGCATGGGAGGAGGCTGCATGGTGGAAGGTGCATAGGGTAATCCAGCGGGTGCACGACAGGGGAGAGCAGGAGACATGGGGTTGGTTCCACCATAAGTATCACACGGGTCGGGGGGACAACATGCATAGTTCTGCATCGCGTGAAAACGCATAGTCTCGTACACGCAGTGTCGTAAGCAGTTGAGGTCGTTCACCAGCCAAGGATTCCTCTCCACTTCTCGCTGGATCTCCTCCGGTCGGATGTGGTGCAGCTTCACGCAGCAGAGCAGATGGTGCGCTTGAGTGACTCGGTCGCTTGGTTCGAAATTCACCCAGTTGACCACCGCGTCAAAAATGTCTTTCTCGCAGTGCACGCATAAGTTCTCAGACTCCAGAATCGGCTTCAATCTGAGGATAAGTTGTTTTTTTTTCATTTTCAAAAATCAAACGTTGTATCAAGTTAACAGCACTATTAAGTCATACAGATTTTTTTGTTTCATAGATTAAAGTGAAAACTTTGAATCAAAAACTTATTTCAAACTCCACGCACCGTTCCATCGGCATAAGGAAAAAGTGCGAAGTTCTGGAAAGCTCCATGAAGTTATCAACGATGATTTTGAAGGATGCGTCGTATATGTGTTTGAAGTTGTGGTTTGCAGCGATGGAGAGAAAGAGAACAGCGGTCGAGGCTTCTAGATTCTCGCATAGATAATCCCTACACGCCTTCAGCAGCTGCGCCATCTTCAACTGGTTGGCGCATGCAATCACCTGCCCCACTATTTCAGGGTTCAGGTCGAGTTCTCCCGTGTACACGTAATGCAAGACACACATCACCACCTGACAGGATCGGTCTTGAAAAGTTATTTGTTTTATATATATATAACAGAATAATTTAAACTTTTTTGCCTTTTTGAACAATAATTTTTTTTTTATATAATTTATGCTGTTTTCCTTTTAATTCATGTCACAAAAGCTCTTTTGCATTTATAAAATTTTTTGCAACTTAAATTCAATGTGCGTTGCAACACACATGCAGGTTGATTACACACATGTGTTTTCCAAGCGACTCACATCTCCCTTGAAGTCGCTCAGATTGACGCTGAAAGCCTCAGTGCCTTCGTACTTGCTGAAGATCTCCACCAGGGTGGGACTGTGCAGACACAAGGCGATTTTGTGAGCTTGCACCTGCGTGCCAGAAGAAGGTTTTGAACTTATTTTAAATTTAACTTGAAATGTAAAATTGTTTTATTATTAAAAAAAATCGGACTATTTAAATACATTAAATAATCTATTTATGCCTCCAATTCCATTTTTCTCATAACCACCCTCATCACCAGCCCTCCTTCCCCTCAAGCACGCACCTTTCCATCGGCAGTGCACAGAATGACGTCACACATGACTTGTTTCTTGAACAACTCGTAAAGTTTCGAGGCCTTCAGAGACGCCATTCGTGGGTCGCAATCCTGCCGTAGGAAAATGTTCCCGCACGCGTCACCCATCCTCCTCTCGTCCTGCATCATGTGGCGTGGAATGTACGTCTCTGGGTTGAGGCTCTTGAGGCCCAGACAGAAGTCCACGTCGTCTGTGAAGGGAAAGTCCTTGGCGGGCTTGAGGCACTGCATTTCTTCGAGACAATTTGTAGTGTCTCTTAAGAAATTGTCTCTGGTGTTGGCTTGTTGTTGTTGTTGTTGGGTCATATTGTTGTTGTTGTACGGTCCGTCGCGTGAACTGCCCCTGCTGAAGATCGAGTCGTTGAGGTTGTTGTTGTTCATGGTGTTCTTGGGCGGAGTGTTGTTGTTGTTGTCTCTCGGAGTGGCACAGTAGTTGCTAAGGAAGTCTTTGTGGTGGTCATGATTGTCGTTCCAGTGGCACATGCCTGTCCCGGGCTGGAACGATGAGTTCCTGGGTCTCTGTAAAGGTAGGTGAAAGAATTAATGGTGCAATAACTCAGTTGAGTTTGATACGATACAGATTCAACAAATGAAATCACCCTTTCTGAAAGATGATCTCTGATAGTTTTTTTCTTGAGTGCGTTATTATTATTGGTTGGTTTCGAAGCACAGCTTTCCTGGCTGGAGGAGGCATTGTCGAAGTAGTGGTTGAGTCCACTGGCTGAATAGTGTCTCCGGGGGACGGGGGCTGGTGCGAGCAGTTTCGGTGGGTACTCAAAGTGGGGCTGGTTCGCTTGGAAGTCTCTGCCATACCGTCTGCCTACTCTTGGCTTGGGTCTGAGAAGGGGGGCGGAGAGAGATTAGTAGGGTGTTTGCGATTTAAATTTTTTTATTAAAGGTAATGACAGTTATGTGAGAGTGATTTGTGTGGTGGTGGTGTAAATGGAAGCGAAGTTCGTATATGTGTAATATAAGATTAAGTTGAGGGTAGCTTTTTGCAATCGAGGAGGTGGTTGGATGTGTCATTAGTGGTTGTGGAATCCGTAATTAAATTGAGATTTAACGGTAATTGTATAATTAACAGGTTATTTATATTATAAGTCCTTTTTTTAAACTGATAATTTTTTTAAGCGAATAAATAAGTCAACAAAATAATTTTCTCACCCATCTACTGTGCCAAATCTGCCCGGGTCTAAAACCATACTGGGCCTTATATCGATGTATCTACTTTTTAAAAGGGGTTTTCTCTTTTCTTATAAATACATATTTTTTAAGAATTCATTTTTTGAATAATTGTTATTGAAAATATTTGTTTGTCATAATGTGACGTATACCAGATATTAAAAACTTGTTTGTAGGAACATTTTTAACGCTTTGACTTTATTTTAAATTGAACTTTTCCAAGCATCGTAAGTTGAAGACTGCGTCCTTTTTGAGACATTTAAAGACCACCTTTTCTGTTTATTCGATTTATTGTTTAGTCGTGATTGGCTGACGGATAATAGAAAGCAAACAGAAATTTGAAATTGTTTTTTATTTTTAAAAAGCATTTATTCTTTCACCAAAAAATGGTCATAAATGGAAGCTATGATCACTCGAACTTGATATGAGTGATAAGAAAACCTTTACAATCGGATTAAAAACAAACAACAAAAAACAAAACTCAAAAAAATTAAACAAATTAAAGAGGTTTAACAAAATGATATTTATGCGACGTTCGCTTGAGTATCATTTCAGAGAGGCTTTTGGACGCTTGTTGAAGTCCCATTGGAGTTTCTGTGATGCAAGGGTAGGTGCTTGGAAATAGGTTTAAATTTATAAATTTGAACTGTTTTATTTCAAGTAAATATCTAAATATTATGAATAATATTTGTTTAAAAGTATATTAAAATAGTTTTTCTGTATTCTTTAAGCTTTTTTAAAGACCTTCTCGTCGCAGAGTTGATATGAGACGTTGTCATCACCTAATACGTCACACGTTGGCAGTGGAACTTTGCAGCTGCTACTATTGTTTTTGTTGTTGTTGTTTTTGTTGTTGTTGAGTATGTTGTTGCTGAAGTTGTCTTTGAGTTGTTCGTTTATGAAGAGGTCTGTGCTGGCTTGCAACTGGTGCAGTAGCTGTGTAGTTGTAGTTGTTTCTCGAGTTTTATCAGTGAGTTTGTTTAGTGTTGCAGTTTTTGTTGTTGTTGTTGTTGTTGCAAATGTTGCTGTAACTATTGTGGTGATGAAAGTTGTTGTAGTCGTTGTATATTTCGTTGTTGTGGTTAACGAGAAATGTATAGATGATAATGTCGGTGAAGAAATAGAAGATGATGAAGAAGATGAAAATGCTGCTGCTGCTGAAGATGATGATGAAGATAATGATGAAGATGATGGTGCTGATGATGATGATGATGATGTAAATGATGAAACATGAAAAGACGATGACGTAGTTTTGTTTTCACGGCCGAGTTGGTTTTCTCTTAATTTGTAGCATATGTTTCTGGGAGTGGTCACCTTTTGATCTGTCAAGACGAAAAAGAAGAAGACTGGAAAATTAAGAAAAGAATAATCTAGAAAATTGACAAAAATCTGGAAAAATGTGTGTAAAGATTGATCATCCCCCCCCCCCCACCAAGCACACCACCAAGCACACCACAAAGCACCCACCTCTGATCTGCGATTCCAGGGTGGTGATGATGAAGACAGCCTGTTGCAGGATCGCCAGTTTGGTCTGAGGCTTGTCGCACTGCAGTCGCTTCGTCACCATTTTGCCCAGGTCCTTGAAGGCTTCGTTGATGTCCCTGACCCTCACTCTGTGGTGGTTTGGAGGTGGTTTGGAGGGGGTTTGGAGGTGGTTTGGAGGTGGTTTGGAGGTGGTTTGGAGGAGGTTTGGAGGTGGTTTGGAGGTGGTTTGGAGGTGGTTTGAAGGTGGTTTGGAGGGGGTTTGGAGGTGTTTTGGAGGTGGTTTGGAGGTGGTTTGGAGGAGGTTTGGAGGTGGTTTGGAGGTGGTTTGGAGGTGGTTTGAAGGTGGTTTGGAGGGGGTTTGGAGGTGTTTTGAGGGTGGTTTGGAGGTGGTTTGAAGGTGGTTTGGAGGGGGTTTGGAGGTGGTTTGGAGGGGGTTTGAAGATGGTTTGGAGGGGGTTTGGAGGGGTTTTGGAGGGGTTCGAAGGATCGAGCAGAAGTATAGCTTTCTGAAAAATAACAATGCAATTCAATACAATACAATACCATACAACAATATTATTTATACATATATATATATTATTATTACTGATACATAGGCTATGCAAAGCACAACAAAATCCGCAAAAAGCGACCTTTCTCGAGCGTTGTTTTGTTGCCTCCGCAGCTTTTCTTTTGCCATCTTCACTTCCACCGAATCATCTTCATCCCCTCCATCATCCAGCATCCCCACCTCTCCCTCTTCCATCATGTCGTCTTCCATCAACGCCCTGTCGACAGATTGTACATTTTTCGTTTTTTTTCCGACTATATTTATCGACTGCTCAACCCTTAGTATCCCTCTTTCGACCACTGATTGAACCACCACTTCACTATCAGCCACTCTAGAACTATCAATCAATCTATCTATCAATTAATCATATTATCAATCAATCAATTTATCAGTCAACCAATCAATCAATCTATCTATCGATTAATCAATCAGTCAATCAATTTATCAATTAATCATATAATCAATCAATCAATTTATCAGTCAACCAATCTATCAATCTATATATCAAATAATCAATCAATCAATCAATTTATCTCTCTTTAAAACTATTCATCAGAGCCTATTCATATTTCTCACACCATCCCTTTTTTTCCCTCTCCATCACCACAAAAAGCACATCACCTTTCTCCCATCCCAGTTTCTTTTATCCACCCTTCCCTCAAACCACCCTCACCCCAAACCACCCACCATCCAAACCACCTTCACCCCAAACCACTCTCACTCCAGTCCACCCACCATCCAAACCACCCTCACCCCAAACCACCCACCATCCAAACCACCTTCACCCCAAACCACCCTCACTCCAGTCCACCCACCATCCAAACCACCCTCATCCCAAACCACTTTCTATCCAAACCACCCTCACCCCAAACCACCTTCTATCCAAACCACCCTCATCCCAAACCACCCTCACCCCAAACCCCCCTCCCTCCAAACCACCCTCACCCCAAACCACCCTCACCCCAAACCCCCTTCATCCCAAACCACCCACCATCCAAACCACCCTCACCCCAAACCACCCTCACCCCAAACCACCCTCCTTCCAAACCACTCTCACCCCAAACCACCCTCCCTCCAAACCACCACTCTCTCCACTCACCCATCGCTGTTACTGTCACACGACGACAATGGCTGACTCATTCTTGCTCTCTTGTTGAATGTGTTGCTGGCGTAAGAGTAGAAGGGAATTGCATGGTCGCTCAGAGAAGTGTTAATGTTGTTGTTGCTGTTGTTGCTGTTGCTGTTGAGATAAGTGTTGTTGTTGAGGTTGTTGCTTGTGTGGTTTGGTATCGTTTTGTTGCTGTTGGTAATGCTGCTAAATCCGTGTTGGTAAGGTCTTTTTTGGCCTGGATGTATGGATGGATTGAGCTAAGAATGTAGGAAAAAATTTAATGAATGACATATGTTTTGAAATGGAAAAAATAGAAAGAAAGTAATAAAATAAATGTTGGGAGAAAATGTCAATAAACTCAACTGAATAACTTTCTGGTTAGAGCCATTACAGAAGATAAGGTTTTATTTATTTAATTTTTCAACAATAAAATAATTTCATACAAGAATGAATATTTAAAAACTATTTTAATAATTAAAATAATTTATTTAAAAACGACGAACGCTTCATGGCGGTTATAACTGCGGCAGGCGAAATAGTTTATTCCTGACTTAATTCAATTAGAACTGCCTCGCAAGATCCATCAGTCAGCAAGTTATTAAAATCAGTCAATAAACCATTCTTTCATCTTTCACCCATCCATCATTTCATCCATCTGCATCCATGCATCCATCATTCCACCCCCCCCCCCCCATTACTTAATTTTCAATTTATCTACCCATTCTTTTCCATGCATTTCTTGACCCACGCATTCACCCATATGTTTTTAGTCACCAAATCGCTTATCTATTCTTTTACAAATACATCAATTCATTCGCACACTTAATCATCCACTCATCCATTTTTTATTCATTCATCTTTCATCCATCCTTCGCCCATTCATCCTTTTTCAACAAAATCTTCCTTCACTCTTCAATTATCGCTTACGCATACTTTCTTGATTAAAACTTCACAAAATGTATTTTTAACGCTTCCGACTCACCATCAGGAAACTCCAACCATCAGCTACCTACTCACCAGCAATCTTTATAATCTTCAAAATTCACCCACTCTACCACCGCCATTTTATGACTAGTTCATTAATACCTTCATTCAACCGACCAAATATTTTAATAACTCATTTCTTTCCATCCATCCACTTTCATCCTCTTCACTCGTTAAATCTATCATCACCCGCCCAACAACCAACATGAACCCACCACCAGCCCACCACCAACCCACCATCAGCCACCACCATCCCACCACCAACCCACCACCAGCCCACCACCAACCCACCAACCCACCACCAACCCACCACCAACCCACCACCATCCCACCACCACTAACCCACCACAATTCGACCACCAACCCACCACCAACCCACCACCCTTTCACCACCAACCCACCACCATCCCACCATCACCAACCCACCTCCATCCCACCACCCACCCACCACCAACCCACCACCAGCCCACCACCAACCTACCACCAACTCACCACCAACCCACCTATGGCAACAGACGACATGAACGAATAATCTGTCTCTCTCCCTTCGGGCATCAGTACATCACTCTGAAAGTTCCACACAATAATTACTCGGAATCGCCGTAAAAAAGTGCATCAACTTGATTTTTTTAAAATTAAAAATTAAATAGTGCGCATTATACGTGGGATTATATATATTGAGTTTTAAACTATAACCAAAATCACAGTAAAATATTGATTAAATGCATTTAGGAATAAGAAAGTCATAGAATTTCTATTCTTTGTATATGGCTTTTGAATAAATAGCACCCTGAAACCTGGCTGGAGAGGGGTGGGGGGTGGTTGTCATAGTAACAAGGGGAGTAGTAGCTGCTACAACCACTGTCGCACAAACCACCATAGTAGTTGTAGCCACCGTCTAGACGGGGGTGGTGTGTATTTGGTGACTTGGGTGTTGTATGGAGGGATGTCAATAAAGATGGCTGAATTGTAAGGATGAATTGAAATTTTCTCACATATTAGAGCGTTGTTGGGGTAGTAGTAGGAGCGGAAGTTGTCTTGTTTCTGTTGTTGTTGTTGTTGTTGTGTTGGAGGCACGACTTTGTACGGGTTGTTGTTGAAGGAAGTGTAGTTGTTATGAGTTGTCGGAGAAAAAAGGTTGTTGTTGCTGTTGTTGCTTGGAGATGGAAAGGGTAAAGTAGTTAATGTTGGTGTGTCTTTGTGGTTGTTGCAGTTGAGACTGTTGTGTTTTAAGTTGTTGTTGTTTTTGTTGTTGTTGTAGTTGTGGTTGAGGTTATTGCTGTTGTTAACTTGCATTTCAATGTGGAAGCGATGACATGGGTTGAGGTAATTAAGGTTTTTCTTGTTCATGATTTCTAGGGCATCTCTTTCAATGTTGCGTTGATTGTTGTGATTGGTGTTGTTGTAGATATCATTGTCGTTGTAAATTTTGCCTTTCGAGCTTGTTTCTATGTCGTTCTTGTTATTGTAAGCACGTGTGTTGTTGTTGTAGTTGTGGTTGGGGTTGTAGTTGTTGTTGTAGTCAATAATGGTTCCGATCTTGTGGTTGTTATTTTTGTAGAGAGGAGGTGGAGGAGTAAGTGTTTGGAAGGTTGAAATAGTGTTTTTGTTGATGTTGTTGTTGTAGTCGTTGCTGTTGTGGCTAGTGTTATTGTAGTTGATTTTGTTGTTGTAGTTTTTGTTGCGATACTCTTTAAGTTGACCTAGTGTTTGATGTAACCACCATTGAAATACTTTGGAATCAACTGTCATTCATCAAAATCACCAGAAAAGGCATGCGCAACGAGGTCTGCTCCCGTATAAATGGACGACATTCGACAGGCTGACTACCAGAAAAACACTCAAAACAGGGTCGAATGAAAAAACTTTAAAGGTTAAATTAAATGCAAAATAAAAAAAGATAACTCCACACAAAGAAACAGACACATAAAAACGGGCGGACACACAAAAACAAACAAATCATTTGGCCGGCGTTTATGAAAAGCTTGGCCTATTAATCGAAGCTTCGTCACTTGCGTACCCACGTCACGTGCTTTCTTTCTGCTTTCCCACCCTCCCTTCACTTCTGCCATCCCTCCTCCATTCACCTCCACCCTCCCTTCACTTCTGCCATCTCTCCTCCATCCACCTCCACCCTCCCTTCACTTCTGCCACCCCTCCTCCATCCACCTCCACCCTCCCTTCATCTCATCCTACCTTCTTTCATTTACCTCCACCCTCCCTTCATCTCACCCTACCTTCTTTTATTCATTTTACTTGCCTTCTCTTTTTCTTCCTTCTACCTCTTCCACCCATCACATCACCTTTCCAGCCATTATCCAGTGACTTTTTTTAAGTTTTCGATTATCTTTTATACATTCATGAATGGATGGCCGAGTTGTTAACGCCTAGCAACATATAGCCATAGGTCGTGGGTTCAATTCCCACACAAACTAGAAGCCTAAGTTTTTGCAAAAGAGAAGGTGGGCGTCACCAAGAAAAACTTGAGCTTTGTGAACCAAATTTACAGGAATTTTTTTAAATTATGTTCTACGACCTGATCGACTGTGGGAAAAAAATAAAGTTTTTTTATAACCATAAAGTTGAGTCTTGCGTAAGAATATTTTCACTTCTTTTGTTTTAAAAATATATTTTTATTATTTAAAAATGATTTTCTCATGTAAAAAAAATTGTCTGTGACGAAAGATGCGACACTTTGTTACCAGTGAAAGTGCCTAAGGTCGAGATGTCTTTAAGATGACGTAAGA
Source organism: Piscicola geometra (assembly GCA_943735955.1). Lineage (NCBI taxonomy): Eukaryota > Metazoa > Annelida > Clitellata > Hirudinida > Piscicolidae > Piscicola > Piscicola geometra. Next base: position 6,320,811 of record OX030966.1, on the reverse strand, counting down.
CGTCCTTGTACGTGTGTGTGTGTGTTTGTGTGTGTGTGTGTGTGTGTGTGTGTGTGTGTGTGTGTGTGTGTGTGTGTGTGTGTGTGTGTGTGTGTGTGTGTGTGTGTGTGTGTGTGTGTGTGTGTGTGTGTGTGTGTGTGTGTGTGTGTGTGTGTGTGTGTGTGTGTGTGTGTGTGTGTGTGTGTGTGTGTGTGTGTGTGTGTGTGTGTGTGTGTGTGTGTGTGTGTGTGTGTGTGTGTGTGTGTGTGTGTGTGTGTGTGTGTGTGTGTGTGTGTGTGTGTGTGTGTTTGTGTGAGTTCTGTTAGTTTTTTATCTCACTTTTTATCAAAGATGTTCTTTGAATGACTACCCGAAACGAATAATAAAAAGTGTGTTTTATAAGTCCTAAGAAATCGTTTTTTTAAAGTACTCATTGTCGATTTTGTTGTTCAAGTTATGTTCTGTTGTTGCAAGAGTATATAACACATGCGTGAATAAATGAAGATATGACGTCATTGTGGAAACCTTTGAAGTTAATGTCCGCGTCCATGACTTCATTGAGACGAGTGTTGTAGTTGAGGTTGTTGTTTACGTTGTTGCTGTTGTTAGTTGTAGTTGAGGTTGTTGCTGTTGTTAGTTGTAGTTGAGGTTGTTGCTGTTGTTAGTTGTAGTTGAGGTAGTTGTTGTCGAGGTAGTTTTAGTTGAGGTAGTTGTAATCGTGGGTGCTGTTATGGTTTTGATTTGTTGTTATCTTTGTTGTAGTTGCTGTTCTTCAACTCGTTAAAGTTGTTCTGTAAGCTTCTAATTCAGGTTCTGAAGACAACAACATTGCATACTGTTGCAAAGTATGAAGTTGATGATGATGATGAAGATGATGATGATGATGATGATGATGATGATGATGATGATGATGATGACGATGATGATGATGATGATGATGATGATGATGATGATGATGATGATGATGATGATGATGATGATGATGAAGATGATGATGATGATGATGATGATGATGATGATGATGATGATGATGATGATGATGAAGATGAGGATAATGAAAATGGACATAAAAGCGAATACTGATAATAGTTATAGTCATATTTACAGACATATTTATGTGTTTATGTGTGGATTGTGTGAAACGTATGACGGCTTTGGGAGATACGATGAGAAAGTCTTAACCTAGATCTTATTTCAAGTTTTACTTACAGCTCTTTAAATGTTGGAGAAGGAAAGCACATAGATATGAATGATTTTATTTGTAAATGTAATAAATTCCACGGACTAAATATCTAGTGCTTTTACCATTGTAGTATTAAACTCAGATTAAGAATTTTTTACTAACAAATCTCTTGTATAAAAATTTATTGAAAAACTTTCAAACAAATCAATGAATTAGATGAAGATTTAAAAGACTAATATTTTTATTATTTTAATAATTTCTTGATTTTTACTGATAGCATTTCAATATTTTATTTATTAATTATTATCAGTTATTTACGGTATTAATAATGAGATGTTTTGGCAGATAAAATTCTTGTAAGCTATCCCACAGTAGATTATCTCTAATTTATTTGTACGCTTCGCTTTTCCCATTTTTTGTTTTTGTTTTTTGTTTTTTACTTCAATTTTAAAGTTTTTGAAGTTTGTTTTTTATTCAATTAAATTATATTTGAATTAATCAAGAAAAATATCAATTCGAATGATGGTTATAATTTTTTCTCACCAGGCATTTTTTTCTTTAAAAAAACTTTTTGTACTGTTAACTCACTCACTCATTAATTATTTTAAAAAAACATCATCAATACTTTATCATCATCACCACTTTATCATCATGAATAATTTATCATCATCACCACTTCATCATCATCATCACCTCCATCCTCCTCATCACCTCCATCATCCTCATTAATATGTTGTTATTGCGCATCAGATCATCTCCTGGAAGGCAACCCCCTATAAAGTGCCTTCACTACTTGCAGTAAACTCTTTGCCCAACCACATCAGAACAATAACAACAACAATAAAAAAAACAATAAAAAAAACAACTACAATAAAAAAAACTAAAACAACAACAATCAATCAATCCACCAATTATTTGTATAGCGCCCTTTACGAAGCGAACCAAAGCAACAACAACAACTCATTGATAACTCCATTTCCCGCGTTCTTCAGTTTAAAACAACTTTAGAAACTTAGTTATGAAATTGATAACAAGTAAAAGTATGATAATCGTGCTCATAAAGAGATGCTCCTTTCTGCTTGTGCTTTTTATATGTTCAATGCACTGCCTCAGAACTCTTTCAGCCTCGTATTTTTAAGACTAAACTTCACTTTTTGAAATGTTGTCATTTATTCACTCAATCCCTCCCTCCCTCACTCACACACTCTTTTCCTTCCTCATCCCTCTCTTCCTTTTTCCTTCTCTCCTTCACTCACCTCCCCCCCCCTCCCTCTCATCCCAGGGCAAGAGACACCCCCATTGATTTATGCACATATTAAACACCGCATCACTAAGTCTGCTCGCTTTCCCATGCTGTATGATGAATGCCTTAGTGGTTGCTGTGGCTGTTGTGGTTGTAGTGGTTGTTGTGGCTGTTGTGGTTGTAGTGGTTGTTGTGGCTGTTGTGGTTGTAGTGGTTGTTGTGGTTGTAGTGATTGTGGTTGCTGTGGTTGTGGCTGTTTTGGTTGTGGCTGCTGTGGTTGTGGTGGTTTTGATGGCTGTGGTTGTAATGGTTGTAGTGGCGGTTGTTGTGGTGGTTGCGATCGCCATCATCATCACCACCCCCATCATCATCATCACCACCCCCATCATCATCATCACCATCATCACCACCACCATCATCACCACCACCATCATCACCACCACCATCATCATCATCACCCTCATTGTACGGCTGCTTATTCTTTTGGTGGGACCTCTTTGTTGCGGCTCCAGTCTGTCTCGCGTGTTGCATTCCTCGCCATTCATTTCGCTTCTTATTTCTTGATTTTTTCTTAATTTTTATTCTACTTTTTATTTATTTTTTTTATTTTTTTTATATATTCTGTTTTATTTATTATTTTTTTATATATTTTTTTCTTGATTTAAGTATAGTTTTGTTTCTATAAATAGATATTATTGTATTTATTTATTGTGAATATTTATTATTACTACATGTTTGTAACTAAGAATATTTTTCATTATTGATAATTTCAATGTTTGATACATTTTTCTAAAATATAATTTCTAAAAAGTGTTTAAAAAACTTAAATATTGAAATATGAACTTCTTTCATCCTCTGTTTCATGTCTCCAACGTGTAACAATGTTACATGTTATATTGTAACATCACAGTCTTTCAGGCCTTTACAAGTGGTAAAAGCACATGATCAAAGTCTTACTTTTTAAGCTAAAACAAGACCTTTTTTATGTAAAATTACTGTCCAAAATCTTAGAGTCATTTATTTGGCTTAAACCCGATATGTGCAGAGTTTTTAAATAATAAACTAATTTTTTGATTGATAAATTTGCGAGCCAAAACTTAGAGACAGAATAAAAAAATAATTACTGTCTTTAAAGTTTTCTGGAGTCTTTTGTGAGTTCATAAGGAAGAGTTTTAATGCAAGTGCAGTAAAATACGACAATTTTAAATTCTGTTCAAATATTTATATTTTAAATTGTCCGAAAATAAAACCATTATTTAAACCGATTATTACTGGGATGATGATAGGTTGGTGATGATAGTGATGGTTTAGGTTTGCGTTCTCAAGTGCTGAAGTGCACGGAAGAAGAGCCTTTCAATTAAACTTCATACTTCACTCACCCATGCATGCATTCACCCATTCATCTAGGCATCTATGCATCCATCCATCCGTTCATCCTTCCTTCCATCTATTTATCCATCCATCCATACATCTATCTATGCATCCATCCAACCATACATCCATTCGTTTTAAACTTTAATTTATCCATCCATTCATTCATCAATCAATAAATCCATCAATCCTTCCATCCATCCATTCGTTCTCAAAATTAATTTATCCATCCATCCATCCATCCATCCATCCATCTATATATCCATCTATTCTGGAATCCAATTCATCTATCCACTAATCAATGATCAAGACATCGAGAAGGGCGGAGTCTAGAAGCGTCTCATCCTTTTGATTGGCAGCTGGCTTATGTGACGTCATTTCTTTTGAGTCGTCATCATCATCACCACCTTTTTCACCATCATCATCATTATCACTAGGAATCTTGTGAGCATTATCTCTATCTTTATCACCACAAACTTCACCACCATTTCTACAAACTGTATCTCCTCACCCATCACAATCATCACTCCCATCATCATCTTCGTTCTCATCATCATCATCATCAGCAGCATCATCATTATCATCAATGTCGTCATCGTCGTCATCATTACCATCACCGACACTCTAACTAGATGATGACAGT